>JAQZBX010007740.1:0-49719 GCA_029593785.1 Cabassous unicinctus | reverse complement strand
AAAGACAAAACAAAACAAAAAAACCCCACAAAAAACAACCAAAGTATAAAAGCTATCAGATGAATTAAGAAAACACTAAAAGCAGGTGGGAGGAAAAAAATATGCTAATTATAAGAGTTATTACAGTTCTTATGATTAAGAATTACATTTTATTCAATCTGACTCTTAATATTCATCACCAACTTTTTGCCTTTAATTTTGTTAGGCCCTGTGGCAGTTTGATATTATTTTTGTGAATCTCAGAAAAGAGAAGGATTTTGTTTGTAAACTAGTTTGTTCCTCTGGGTATGATACCCTTTGATTGTATTAAATTCAAAGGTATTAAGTTTACTTGATAAAATAAATTCAGGGCTTCTGATTTGGCCGTGTCAGTAAGGTGTAGCTTGGGTGAGTCCCTACCTGCTTTGGCCTATATAAACGGACACTCACTCAAGAAGACACACAGAAGAAGACACGGGAAGAGAGAGAGCTCCATAGATGCCAGAGAGAACTTTGTTATGTGATAGAAAGGAGTAGGCTCAAACAGCTCAACCCCGGGGAGAGAGGAGACATTCACCTGGTAGTTTACAGCTGAAGAGAACAGAGCAACTGAGCAGCTGAGAAGACCCAGAAAGAAACAAGCCCCATGCCAGCCTACAGCTGAGATCAGAAGAAGCTAGAACCACGGAGCCTTAAGTTAAAGGAAGAAGGAAGGAGAGACCAGGCACAGATCACCCGCCACCTTGCTTCAACCCTTGGCAGCTGACTTTGGTGAGAAAGTACCTTATGATACCTTGAGTTGGACTCTTTAGGGCCTTGTAACTATAAGATTTTACCCCAAATAAATACCCTTTATAAAAGCCAACAGATTTCTGGTACTTTGCATCATCACCCCTTTAGCTGATTAATACAGGCCTCGGCAGAGGTTATTGCTTATTTAAGGAGACAGAGATATGAAGAGATTATTTGAGTATAAAAAAGATAAGTGCTCTGGGAATACAAAGAATGTAACTTGACCCTTCCTGTGTGTGTACCTGTGGTCCGTGGGGAGGCATACATGAAGGCTTCCTGGAAGATGCCTGGGTAGGGCCTTGAAAGACAGGTATGAATTAGCCAGACAAGAAATCGAAGGAGGGTATTCTAGGAAGGAACAGCTGATGGACAGCTGATGGACAGTTAGCAGAGAAATGAAACAGCAGGGTGGGTGCAAGGAGCTAAAACAGTAATTATATTAGGAAATGAGGGGCAATGTGAGATGAGACTGGAGAGGTAAATGGGGGCCAAGTAATGAAGTCCTCAGATGCTTATATTTTATTTTGAAATTGGCAACACCTTGAAGGATTTTAAGTAGGGAATGTCATGGTAAGACTTGTTATATGAACTCTACTCTTGCAGCTGTAAATATTATGGATTGAAGGGAGGCAAGGATTGTAGGTGGGCAGGACTAACTAGACTAATACTCCAAAAGTTCAGGGTAATGGGGAAGTAACAGGCCAGTGCTAGTAACATAAACAACAATGGAAACATGATCGTTATCTAATTATTATGATCAGAAAGGAGGAAACATTTATTCAAGACAAAATGTTTTCTACACATATTAACAATTTTAAAGTGTTTCTCTTTTTCTTAGATGAATACTTCTCAAACTTTCATCTGCACATGAATCATCTGGATGGGACCCCCAAAATTCAGCATTTCTTTCAAGATCACAGATGATACTTTACTGTTGTTTTGAGGACCATGCTATGAGTAGCAAGGACTTAGGATATATCTGATATAGTGATGATTTTTTAAAAATTAATAGAGAAGTTATAGGTTTACAAAAAAAAATTATTGGAGAAGTTGTAGGTTTGCTGAAAATGCAGAGTCCCCATTTACCCCTATTATTAACACCTTGTATTAATGTGGTACATTGGTTGAAATTAAGGAAAGAATAGTATTATAATTGTACTATTAACTATAGTACAATATACTATATTGTATATATGTATATATGTATAGTACCTGGTTTATATTAGGGCTCTTTATGTTTTCAAATTTTAATTCTAGGAATATATAATATCCTAAAATTTCCCCTTTTAACCATATTCAAATACAGAATTCTGTTGTGGTAGTTTTGCCATCACTCTTGTAGTAAATACAGAGATCATTTTATGTATATTTTCTGTGTATGGGCTTTGGGTGGTGTGTGTGTTTGTGTGTTTAAGTGAGAAAGGGAGAGGAAGAGAGAGAGAATTTAAGATACTTAGTGATAGTGTGTCTCTTATGTCTGAAATCTTCAAACTAGTACATGATAACTTTCCAAGGGGTATAATTAGTTTTGAAGGAATCAATTTCTAAGCTCTCAATTTCATAGCCTTTTTTTTTCCTATCTTGTTGCATTATCTTCTTTTTGATGCATCGCTTTGCTGTGCAGGTCTGGGACACCTTTTTTCTTTCTTTTTTTTTACCAGGAGGTCTTGGGGATTGAACCTGGGTCCTCCTTATAGTAAATGGGAGTGCAATTGCTTGAGCCACAGCTGCTTCCCTCATAGCCTTTCTTAAAATTGGTCCACCTGAGAAAGCATCTTTCAAGCAGGTTTTCCTTTCTCATTTGCCCTATCACAATTGCTCCTCTCTTAAATTACAGAAGATGGGCAGAGCTCTCACCCATCCCTAATCCTATTATGGTATATTTCTCCATGGTAGAAAATTTCCCTTGTGTCAAGCAGAGGATAAGTTAAAAGTATTGGTATTTGTCTTGAAAAAGCAAATGACCTAAATACTAGGTAACAAATCCATTTTCACCTCAGATGGTTCCCAATTCTTTGGTTTCCACAAACTTGAAGATGTGCTTATGATACCTTTGTGAATTTAAAGAATTGATTGACATGGCTATAATAAAACTCTTTCCCTTCTAGTCTGCTTAAGTGAACAAGGGTTTTCAGTACTTTCATAAAAAAAAAAAGAAAAAATTAAAAATAGAAAGAAAATTGATGTGAAAACCCGGCTCATATTAGCAGTAAGTAATATTCATTCACAGGCCTATGAACTATTTTAAAAAGTGGAAAACAAAAACCAAAAATATACAGCCTCATTAAAAGCTGTATTTCCAATATGTTTTTCAGTTCAGGTTTTACATTCTTAGGAAATAAAACAAAATTTTAAATTTCAGTTCAGATAAATATTTTTATTGTAGCAGTATGAGAGGATGATCAATAAAAGACTTTCAGAAAAAAATATATTACATTTTGGGGAAAATTCTGTGGGGAGGTGAGTGGAGTTGAATTTAAGGAATAAATTAAACCATGTATAATTTCTAACTCTTAAATACTGTGTTTTATAAATGGATGGTGGTATATATTAAATTGCTTTGGTATTTAGATTCCTTTGGTACTCTTAAAAGAATGATGTAACAGTTTTATTTACAGATGACAATATTTACCACATACTAGAAGTTACATCTTTTGCAACTATTTAAACATGTGATGAAAAATTTTAGATGTCAACTAAAAAAGTGTATATGGGGAATTTTAGAAATTCTTTTAGAAGAGGGGAGAAAAAAAATAAAAGCCATGGTTTTAAAATATTTTAAGAACCTAACTTTCCTCAAGAAGTTTCTTCTTCTTTTTTTTAATTTTTTTAAATGTACATGACAAAATTAGAATCATGCTTATTGAGAGGATGTTAGTAATGAAGAGTAGTTATCTAAGTTTTAGATGGCTGACAAACAGGTTATGCATTGATGTTCTGTTATCAGAGATGTGTAACTTAGCAATCAGATGACTTCACTGAGAAGGAGGAATATCTGTAGGCAACACCAGGGTTTTCCTGAGAGGAACTCTTTGGATCAGTTCAGGTATTTGAATAAGTAAGTATTTTGTTGAGATTCCACAGAGCAAGACAGATAAGATTTTGGCAAGGAAAAATTTTATGGCAGGTTTTATTAGTTACTTACCGTAGCCATACTAAGTTATGCTCTAACTGCAAGAGTAGAATGTATAACTCTGAACAATGAGTTAGCTGTGAAATGTACTCCCAGATAATTGAATTAGTTAATGTATATAATTATATGCAAATTACTCTTTATAATTATGGGTAATTAAATGTTGGATAATGCTTGCAAAATGCAATGATTTTAGTTTCGATATGCTTATTGTTGGGTGGTCATATTGGTAGTAGTGCCAATAATAGGGACCAGATGCCCACATAGCTAATAAGTTGTGAAACTGGTATTTAAAGCCATGTATTCAATACCATGTTCCTTCTACTACAGCTGTTAAAAAGGCTGTCTAGTATTTAATACATATAGAGTGTTAGTTATATTTAAAGATAGTTTATTGTTTACCAAAAGGAATTCTAGCCATGCTCATTACATACTTTTTTAAAAAAAACTAATTTACAATTTTGATGCCTGTTACTTGAAAGCAATGGTTCTTGAATACTTTGGTCTCACAATACCTTTACACTCTTAAAAATTGAGGACCTCAAAGAGCTTTTGTTTATGTAGGATAGAATTATCAGTAGTTACCATTATTAATATTTACCAATATTAGAAGTTAAAACTAAGAAAATTAAAAAATATATAGATTTATTAATTTGAAAATAATAACCCCATAATATATTACCATAAGTAAGATATTTTTATGAAAAATACTATATTTTCCAAAATGAAAAAAAAATTGTGAAAAGAATAGTACTGTTACATTTTTGAAAACGTTTTTTTAATGTTTGGCTTAATAGACACAGCTAGGTTCCCATATCTGATTTTGCTTTCAGTCTGTTTTGATATGTTGTTTTGGTTGAAGTATGTGAAGAAAAGCTGGCCTCACACAGATCTGTACTTGGAACAGGGAGGGCCCTGTGGACCCCCTGCAAGGTTCTTGGGGACGTTCAGGGGTCTTTGGACTACACTATGAGAAATGTTGCCTTAAAATGTTGTTACAGGTGTTATATGATAATTTGTATTCATGTAATAAAATGTTAGCACAGTTTTGCATACACTTTATTTTGATGTTTTCTGTATTTGATTTTAGCTTCATGTATTATGAACAACTTTTTTTCATTTAATTTTTGCATGTGTAATTAACTTTATGACAAAATTATAATCAGAACCTGAAAACATTTTTTAAAAAATTATAGGGCATATTAGAATATAAGTACCAACAGGATAGGAGTTGTGAGCAAATGTTTCGTTCATAAAGAAAGCTCAAAAGAAAAATATTGAACTATATTATTCATAGATGTGATAGTAGTACAAAAGATTTCTGTACTTGGGAAAATATTTAAATCATAAATCCTTTAAAATTATCAAGATCCCAACCATCTTTGCATCTTTCTCCATCCCTTCTATACTTAATTCTTCCTCTTTCACTTTCTTCTTTCTCTTCACCGTTAATTCATTACATATTTATTGAGTTCTTTATCAGTTAAGGCAAATGCTGTGGCTTATGTAACAGAGATTTGAAAAATGTACAATCGTTCAAGCAATAAAAGCTTATTTTTTGCTACATCCAATGAGCATGTTTCTAGTTGGGGGGAGGAGCTACTTCTTGCAGTTGGCTAGCGAAGGAAGCTACAATTTCTGCCTCATTTAGGAGAATTAGGAGGCCACCATACAATTGCTGGCTCTAAAACCACACTATCTCTGCACTGATTCACACTAGAAGTAGAGGCACGCTAAAATGCATGCCTTGCTCCTATCTCTTGACACTTGTAAAAGCAAGATTTGGACATTGCAGTCTCTGTTGCAGAAACATAAAAATTTTCAATGACTGCATTTGCAAATAAAAGCAGCAGAGGTAACAGTGGTCAGCTTTCCTTTAAAAGTCATGCCCATGCATCTACTATGCAAGAGCTATGTGCCAAATTCCAGTTGTTAGGGAGTTCCAAACCTAGACTTTAGCTTTCTAGCTTATCATGAATTAAAGAATGCAACTGAAATGGAATTGAGGAAAATAATCTGAAAGGATGACACCATGGATGAACCTGGAGGACATTATGTTGAGCAAAGCAAGCCAGACACAAAAGGACAAATACTGTATGATTGTGTTACTATGAACCAAATATATTGTGTAACATATTGTATGATTCAAAAAAAAATTTATATGTATCCAGTACATTTTATTGAGAAATGTATGTTTTTACTCAACTGTGTTTTCTTTTTAGTTTTTAATTGCTTATATTTTCAATTATTAAATGTACAAAATAAAGTTAAAAAAAAAAAAGAAAAAAAATCTTAACAATGATCTCTGGGTAGTTAAATCATAGCACCTTCTCCTTTCTTTACTATTTTGATTTTTGTACTCATGCTTGTTACCCTTCATTATTATAAAAGAACCTTCTTTACTCCTCTCCCAATTCCCTCTGTTTCCCTGGTTTCTATAAGAGCGTAAAACCAACATTTAAACTGGTCATGGGAGCGGATGTGGCTCAAGTGGTTGAGTGCCTGCTTCCCACATGGGAGGTCCTGGGTTCGGTTCCTGGTGCCTCCTAAAAACAAACAAACAAAAACAAACAAGAAAACAAACAAAAAAACTAACTCAGGGGAGCCGATATGGCTCAGTGGTTGAGCACCGGCTTCCCACATACGAGGTCCCGGGTTCAAATTCCAGCCCCAGTACCTCAAATACACACACACACACACACACACACACAGACACACAAAACCAAAACCAGTCATACTGGTGATTTCCTGCAGCCGCTATATTATAGACTATAGTAATTCAACCCTTGCAGAGTTCTCATGGGGGTGGGTGGTGGTGGTCAATTAGTAGATTAAGTGCACCATTCCAGACCTGAGGATTCTGTCCTTTTGCATCCCCCATTGGGCCAGGTCTTCACGGATGTCTGCGGCCCAGGAGTAGTCTTCTGACAAGATCTAAGTGAAGGAGAGGGAGGCAGCATCTGGTAAAGGGCTGCTGAGACGCCTGCCGTGAAGACCATGTGTGGCTGGACTCAGATGCTGAGTTGAGTTTCTCCCTGGAAGAAAGCAATAGATTCTTGTTTTCTTGTTAATGGATTCATAGGTGCAGAGGTGAATTGGCTGTGGACATGCCACACTCAGAAAAGGGCAGATTTTCTACCTGAATCAAATACGGAAACAACTTTTGGAGAAATAAAAATAAATTCTAATTGTAAACAAACAAAAAAAAGGGGGGTGGGAGCAGATGTAGCTCAGTGGTTGAGTGCTCCTGCTTCCCATGTCAAGGTCCTGGGTTCAATCCCTGGTACCTCCTAAAAACAACAACAACAAACAAAAAACAAAACAAAACAAAAAACATATATATATGTTTTCCATACAGATCATTCCTGCTTTACTGCCTGGTATATATGCTTTCGGATTTCTGGCTCCTAACTGAGTTTTGGCATTATGGTAACAAAAGGATGTTGTGTTAAGGAGGAAACCAAGATGATTTTGTATTTTGTGATTTTTCTCTGGAGCAGGTCAGAATCAGTCACTGATTTTCCATATGCATTGCTGCCTACCTGAAGTTCTATATAGCATGTGATAGAAACCTAACAAAAATAGTTTTGTTAATGACTAGAGCTTGGATAAGTAACTGGTAAAATGAATAATTTATCCTCAACTCTTTATGGTATCCTAGTGCTTTTTGGGGGGTGAGGTGGGCAGAGAATAGAGGGTAGTATGGTAATGCATCAGGAACTGTCATGTAGGCAAGTAAAGCTGAAAGGGTAGTCTGGAAAGGAAGTCAAATGCAAACATACAAGAGTCTACAAACAAATAGTTCATTCTAGACAGTGAGGCACCCAGAGGTTGATTTAAAAACAAGCCAAATGGTTATTAACTTTCAATCTAAGAATTCTAAAAGGGGATTGGGATTTCATATTTGAGGTAGTGTGTCCAAAGGGTCCAGATAGCCCTAAGGTGAAAATCTAGGGTTTGTAGTGGTCAGAGATTACTGAGTATGAAGGGTTGGGCATGTTGTAGGAGTGGTACAGCAATAATTTCAAAGCTGGCTAGTGCCCTTGGCTTACCTTTAGTTTCCTTGTTCACCGGAAGATGGATGTGTCCCAGATGGTTAAAGGTACCAGATGAGAATGGACAACAGCATTCATATTGTTTTTTGTTTTCCTGATAAATTCTTCATGATGACTCATGTTGCTTAAACCGAGAAAGTCTTTTTTTTAAATTTTTTAAAACACATTTGAATACCTTGTGAATATCCATTTCATGGAATTAATTACATTAATTTGTTTAATAAAAATATTTAGACATACTAGCTAGGCTGATGACTGTTACCAGTAATATAAATTTAAAAAGCCAAGTGCAGCGTTCAACAAAACAAGTTAATTTAGTTGACACTATTCTGAGTTGTAAAAGCATAGACCAGCATTTGACGGGAATGCATTTAGGATTTTTAATGTGGCGATTAAACATGGTTAGGGGGCTATGTAAATTAGTATGTTTTAAACTTCATTTATGGTCATCTTAATCTGATATGGCTGACTTAATTTCATAGTTGTTTGAGGATAGTTAATTCTACTTTATAGTTGCTTACCAGGAAATTATGCCTCATGCTGTGTGGTGAGGTTTTATAAATGAATTTAAAGAAAATTGTTATTGTTGGAAAAAATTCATTATTTAAGCATCATCTAAAGTTGTTGCCTCTAAGGGATCATTGCTGCATGGTATTTAAAAAAAAGGTTTTAAATGTGTTTTATAGATTGGCAGTTTGAATACAAAGACACAGATGTGTGTATTTAGCAAAAAAAACTTTAGATTTCACAATGAGGCAGTCTTTGTCCACATCTCCTTCTTGATGTAGTTAGTACTCAATCTCATGACAAAGATGACTTTGCGTATTATGAAGTACAATACCAGTTGATGATAATCTTCTAGTTTGTACGTGCATTTTAAAAACAATTTCCAATTAAGCATCTGTAGAAATGTTAATTCTTCCTCTCGCTTCTTTTTTTAAAATCAGAATTTTTATTCCAGCTAATCTAGAAAGCTAAAGCTAAGTAATTTTCTCATAAATAGTATTGCTTAAATGGAAATTCTGCAAATTTTCAATTCTGTTAGAAAGGGGACATTCAGGCTTTTGATATCAAATAAGGCACTACTTGAACACGTTGAGAGAGTCAAATTTATTTGTCTAAAAAGAAACTTAGCTCTTTCAATTCACTTTATAGCTGATTATATTTTATTCAGACCGCAACTTTATATGCCTTTGTGAGTGTATATGCGTGTGTTTCTAATTCTCTAAGTTCTGCCCATGTGCAACCCCATGTGGTTGAATTATTGTGCTTTAGAGCAAATATCTTTAGACTTATATGACATTCTAACAGATGACACTTATATGACATTTCTAACGGAAAATAAAAATAACTTTATTTTCAGATAAATATGATTAAAGACTTAATGGTAGAAAAATTTAAAAGTGCTACAAATAAAGCTTAAAAATTATCTTTGAAATATGAAGCAAAATTAAAATACATTACGTTGTATGATTAGTCTCCTTATTTAAAAAAGAAATAGCTTACTTTTGTGGTATAGATGAAAAATTAAAAGATTTCTATGAACAACATTTCTGTATACCTTATAAGTGAATAGAAGTTTTTACAAAATGGTTTTAAATACTCTGGAAGGAAATTTATGAAAGGAATTGAAAAGCAAAAAAGTTTGGAAAAATAACAGATTACTGCTTAAAAGAATATACATGGGTTATGTAATTAAGTTTCCACTAATACTGCTCAATAATACTATTTACACTGAAAAAACATTTGAAGAGTAACAGTGCTTTGCATTTCCACTGTACCTTTGGTTAAAGAGTTACAGAATATAAAATATTTTCATAATTTATTTATAAAAAGAAAATCTTTTAACAAACTTAAAATGTATTAGTATCACTCACATTATTTAACTTTAAAAAATTCATTTTGTTTTTATCCACTGTTATTTATATTAATAAAAGTATAGTGCTTAGTGTAGTGGAATACATTCAGTGGACTTTCATAATATGTTTTCTATTAATGCCAGTGTTAAAGGTTTACTTGGGAAAAAAATTGATTTTATTAAAATATATCCCAAATAGTCTGCTCTCCAGCTTCTTCTTTTTCTCTTTAATCTCTCAATTTTTCTTCTAGTATCTGTAGAGTTTTGTTTATTTTTTTGAGATCTTTAAGACATCTGGCATTTTTGGGGGGTTTGATATTAAGGTGGAATCTAATTTTTTGTCAAATGAATGGTATCTCTTCAATTTTCAGGAACTTCTTTTATGTCCTTTAGTAAAATTTTTATAATTTCCTTCATATAAAATTTGCACATTTATTATTAGGGTGATTCCTACTCATTCCATATTTTTTGTTGTTATCTCTCAGGAGATTTGTTTTCCTCAATAAAATTTGTGATCTGTTATTTCAATGTATAGGAAAACCATTAACATTGATCTTGATTCTGGCCACATTTCAGAGTGATCTTATTCATTCTAATACCTATCAGTTGATTATCTTGGACTTTTTAATAGGCATATCATCTAAAATAATTTTTTATTTTCCTTTTCAAAACCTTATTTTCATTATTTTTCTTCCTTTTTTATTGTCTAGGATCAACATTCCCCATCCCCTTGACTTTCATGGGACTCCTCCTACTATTTGCCATTAAATGTAATGTTTGCCATAGCCTCCTGATATGAAATTAAAATAGTTTTCTTTCCTCTCTTCCCAGTTTAAGAGGTCCTGTTGGTTTGTTTGCTTGCTGTTTTATTTTATTTTATTTTACTTTATTTTTAAAACAATTTATTGAAGTATGCCATTCATACATGAACATACATAAACTATATATAGTAAGTGTTCAGTAAACACTGTGAACTTACAAAACAGACATGCATAACATCATGCAGGGCTCCCACACATCACCCTCCTACAAACACCCTGCATTGTTGTGAAACACCTGCTAACAAATCATGAAAGAGCATCATCAAAGTATTACTACCAACTATAGTCCTTGTCTTACCTCCCCTATACGTTTTTGTAAGGATTTATTTATTTACTTTTACCCATTTTTACACATACACACACATACCCCGGTCTTTGCTGTTTCTGTGTCCATTCGCTGGGCAACTCTCTGTGTCTGTTTCCTGCCCTCTCTTCTCCTCCTATCTTCACTGGGATTTGATCCTCGGAACCTCCGATGTGGGAGAGAGGCGTCCTACTGCCTGCACCACCTTAGTTCCTGGTTTTTCGATGTGTCTCGTCTTCTCGTCTTGGCTTTCCCTTGTGTCACTCTCTTGTTACATCATTTTCTTGCTGCGTGGCTCACAGGGCCTGGCGGCTCACCCGGGGCCTGACGGCTCACCCGCTCACGGGGCCTGACGGCTAACCCACGCACGGGGCCTGATGGCTCAGCCAGGCACGGGGCCTGGTGCCCCACATGCATTCTATATTTTTCTTTTTTTTAGTTTTACCAGGAGGTCCTGGGGATCAAACCCAGCTCCCTCCATAAGGGAGACAGATGCCCAACCACCTGAGCCACATCCGTCCCCCTGCTATATCTCTTAAGGCTGACCGAAGATACCCAAAGTTATAGTCTTTTCTCATACAGGATGGTCATATAACAAATCAGGCTTAGTTTTTCACCAGCATTCTAAAAACCACACCTAGGGAGAAAAACTAGGTCTGGGGACACTTGCATGGTTTCTAATATAGCGAATGTTTAGCCTACCCTGATTATCAAAGAGAAGGGAGAGACCAGCAGATGCCTCCCTGTGCTGGCCTTTGGGGAGAAAGCATTGCCTAATGATGCCTTTATTTGGACACTTTCATGGCCTTACAACTGTAAACTTATAAATTAATAAATCCCCATTGTAAAAGCCAAACTATTTCTGGGTAATATTGCTTTGGCAGCTTTTAGCAAACTAAAACAACTTTATATGTATATGTATATGTATATGTGTAGATGTATATGTTTATAATATCCACAGCCCTCTTCGCATTAAACTAGACTGAAGCTTATTGCCATTAAGAGTCTTATGCCTCAGGAGAGAGTTAACACAATAAAGAACAATTTCTTATTTTTTGAATTCTAAGTAGGCTGCTTAAATTTATAGCTGACTCAATAGTCTTGAATTTCCAGATGTTTGAGTTAAAGGAGTTGGGCTCTATGAGGTAGAAAAGGGTTTTGAGTTTTTAAAGTAAAGCTTTGAACACACCAGTGCATTCATTTATTATTTTTTCAATTTAAACAATAGATTGACAAGAAAATAGCTAAAGAGATAATGTTGTCGTAATGTTAAATCACCACTGTCTTGGCTGGAAAAGGTGGAGTAGTTTTAGAAGCAAGGTACAGAAGACATAGCGGCCTTGTACTCTGCCTTTGTTTCTTTTTCAGACCGAGACCTGTTCAGGGATGATAGAAACTCCCTTTAAGTGGAGTGTTTGAACAAAGGAGACTTGCCTTTCATTCTCTAGGTAAAAGCCAGGAAGATGACAAGCCTCATAAAAAAGTCCCTGCTCACATGATCTGGTAGCAGTAGCCTGGAACGGCTGCACAGTGTTGGAACTTTGTGAAGCAGCAGTCTCATGGATATATCCCACACCAAAGTGGCATGAGGTTAGTAGGGTAGAGATGGTTATGAGAGGAATCTGGAGACAAAGAAGTGGTAATGATAGCTTCCAGTCTCCAGTGGGCACAGGGAGACAGTTGAAACTTCTTGTTTTCTTAGGCAGGACAGGGAAATTGGCTGAAAGACTAGTGCTTGAAAGGATGGGGACACATACCAGGAATGGCAACATGGAGCACCTGATTGGAGGTGAACAGGACTGTAGATATTTCACTAAAAACCAGATTGCTTGAATTCTGTTGACCAGATTCTTGGCAGATGCCAGGGTAGGACACTGCAAATCAACTGCCTCTCCACCAATGCCAGGAGGCTGCTGTGTGAACCACTTTTCACCATGTAACTATCATCTCAGAGAGAAGGAAGATGGGGAGGCACAGCATTTTAAATTGAGCTTATAGAGAAATTACAGAAAAAATCCAGAAGTCACTAAGTTCATCTAGAAATCACTAGATTATGTCTTCTGATATTAGGTAGACTAGGAGCTTGACAGATTGGTGATAAGGTCCATTGTAGACAACAAAAATTTTATATGTGAATATCTGAATTTGTATTTTATGTATTAATATGAATTAATACATTGGCAGTTTGATATTATTTATGAATGCCAACAAAGATATTTGATTATGTTTGTAAACTGGTCTGTTCTGGGTGTGATACCTTTTGATTGTATTAGATTCAGCTGAGATATCTTTGATTAAATTATGTTAAGTTTGGGGCTTTGATCATTAGGGTGTGCAGGGTTGAATCCACATGCCCTTGGTGGGCTGATAAAACAGACTCTCACACAGAACTAGATGCACACAGAGAAGCAGATACAGAGAAAAAGAACACAGAGAAATAGAGACCTCATTAGACACAGCAGAAGCCCTGGGAAGAGAGATGAGCCTGATAGTCTACAGCTGACCTTGTGAAGAGACCAGGGCAGCTGAGCCCTGAAAGAAACAAGCCCTGGGGAGAGAGAAGAGTCTCATGCCAGCCTACAGCTGAGATCAGAAGAAGCTGGGACCACAGAGCCTTAAGAAGAAGGCAGACATTGCCCGCCATCTTGCTTCAACACGTGGCCAATGACTTTGTGTGAGGAAGTACCTTTTACGGTACCTTGAGTTGGACTCTTTAGGGCCTTGTGACTGTAAGCTTCGACCCCAAATAAGTACCCTTTATAAAAGCCAACAGAATTCTGGTCCTTTGCATCAGCACCCCTTTGGCTGACTAATACAAATACCAATAATATGCTTTGGAACCAAAAGTTTTCATAGTGTGATAGACGGAACACTGGGGGAACCCTAACACTCTTCTAGGGCATCAGTAAGAGCAAAGCTGTTTGCATAATAATACTAAGAATTTATTTGCCTTTTTTACTTTTGTTTTCTCATGAATTTTTTGTGGAGACTCTAGGTCGTGTGATATTGCAGTAGGTAAATTAAGAAGCAGATATGAGACTCCAGTTGTCTCTAAGCCAGACATTAAAGAGGCTTTCAAAAATGAAAAACAATGCCACCCTTTTTGCTTTGTTTTTGTATATATATTTTTAATAAACATGTTATTTATGATATGTAATGTATGTATTGTTACTTAAAATGAACTAATAAATATTTTGATTTGTCCATTTTAGTTTTTAACATGGTATGTGTTGATAGATGTAATCCACCTAGAGAAAACGTCTTTGGGATCTTCAATAATTATTTGTTAGCAATTTTATAGAGATATATTCACATACCATACAATCCATCCAAAGTGTATAATCAGTGGCTTTTAGTATAATCACAGAGTTGTGCATTCATTACCACAATCAATTTTTGAACATTTTCACTACTCCAGAAAGAAAAACCCCATACTCTTTAGCAGTCATCTCTCAATCCCTCTATCCTTCCCTAGTTCTACATAACCACTAATCTAATTCTGTCTCTATAGATTTATTTATATTTGAATTTTATACAAATGGAATTATACTATATGTAGTACTTTGCAACTGGTTTCTTTAAGTTAGCTTAATATTTTTTTTAATATTGTAATTTTTTTTTTAAATTAGAGAAGTTGTAGGCTTACATTAAAGTCATGTGAAAAACACAGCATTCCCATATACCCCTCTATTGTCGACACTTTGCATTGGTGTGGTACCTTTGTTTCAATTGATGAAAGAATATTAAAATATTACTGTTAACTATAGTCGATAGTTCTCATTAGGTGTATTTTTCCCATATGCTACCCTATTATTAACACCTTGTAATAGTGACGTACAGTTCTTATAGTTCATGAAAGATCGTTCTTATATTTGTACTATTGACCACAGTCATCGTCCACCACAGTGTTCACTGTCATACATTCCCATGTTTTATCCTCTAGCTTTCAATAACTTTTTAAAATGCCAAGGAGTCGTAAATCCAAGAAGTTTGAAAAGCATTGGCTCAGACTAATGGGCCAACACCTTGCCTGGAGGTTGGAAGATAAATATTGTAGAGACTGGAATCTGACTGGTAACTGAATGACATTGGGTATATTTTTCAATTTTTCTGAGTCTTACTCTTATTTGTAAAATCAGGATAATAATGTTTCATTTGAAAGATTAGTGTGAAGATTAGAAATAATACATGTACATTGTCCACTAGAATACTGTCCATTCTAAATGCTGAATATCTGGTAGGCATTATTATTTTTAGATTGATGGATGATTAGATGAATGGATAGATTATTAGTAATAATCCAGAAATCACTTGGGACATATCATTAGAAATGGCCAATAGTTTCCTTTTTTACCTATTCTGTTTTTGGTAACCTATTCAAGACTTGGAAAGAGGTTGAGAACATTATGAGTTTTCTTTCCCAAGATAAAATGAAACAACTTATAGATAAAGATGCATAGATATTGATGTATAAATATAACAAGGCATATGAATCTGTCTTTTCCTAGCATTTTTGAACCAGGCATTCGTCAAATGTTATCTATTTTCCCTGTGCTATCTATTCTGAATTCTTTATTTCTTATGCATTTTCTCTCCTGACATGCATTTCAGCTCTTTATTACCTCTATACTATGCATAGAAGGTTTTTAAAAAAACACTTCTTTCATATCCTGCCAATCATCATCATTCATGTAGGCTTTATCACGCATCTGGTTGTGCCCTTAATTCCAAATATATGGCTGATTGACTGTTTTTATACTTTTTACTCATATGTATTGGTGTAATGGATACATTTGTTGTCATTGGTAAGAAAATGATATAAAATGCTATTTTTAAAAACTGAAACAAGAAAAGGAAATATTCCCTGTCAAGTACCATTCGCTTGAAATAAAACCAGTGTTTAAGCAGGTGAACATCATTTCTCTGAGACGTTGCTACCTAATCAGATTCAGTTTGATATTAATAAATCAAATGAGATATATTGAGGTACTTTCTTGAAGCTGTCGGGAAATACAGAAGTCAAAAAAACCTAAAGTGATGTTCATTGAATACATGGTACAACATGGAATTGATATGGACAACTTGTCTGCATTTACTCATTTCAAGTTCATGGCTTAAATTTTAACACAATAAAGAGGTAATTAGATAATGATAACAGTGAGGGGATACCTTTTATTTTTACAATCTCATCTTACTATAGCCACTCATTTAACAATTTTTATCTGTAGCACCCATTTGAAATTTACATGTGTCAAAAAGGAGTATGTTTTATCAGGAGTGAAAGTAGAACTTGATGACAAAATGATCTTGCTGATGAATTGCTCTGTTGCTGGTTATCTTCTTGAATTGGGAGTTATCTATAGTGCAGTATAAGAACAAAAGGATACCACTCTCATTCATTTTGATTTAATGGATTGGTATAGAATACAAGATACCATTTTTCCTCTGTATGCATACAACAATGAATTGTGTAAAACATGTGTTAAGTAAGCTTTTCAGTTTTACATAAAAATCAATAACAGTCTGTTGTTGAAAATTTTAAAGATTTTAATTTCCTCATCAATTTATGTTGTATATTCATTTCTTACAATCTTATGGATGGTCATCTAACCTAATAGTATTAAATGTAATGATTTAAAAATTCATGTCAATTTTTTCACCTTACTTATTATACCAAACAATGACAGTTCTTATTGTTCTGGTTGAAGTAAATTGAAACTGTGAGGAAATTAGTTTAGTGAGTACTCTAGATTAAAAGTAGATCAAAGATGTAAGAGATAAAAATCCCAATGATGGCTATGAACAAATTATTAAATGTTTTGAATTACTTTTTAAAAAGATGTTAGATTCTGTTATTATTTTCTGTAAAATATTCTGTAGAAAGTAAGTAAAAGAATAAATGTTTCATGGTAAGGTCAAGCTGAAACCTCTTCCCAACCAATAAGCCACTTTGGATATAATCCACTATTGTGAGTGTGATTACTTATGGAGAATAATTGTGTAAGAATCAGATAATTGGTAAATACTTAGACTCTTTGATTTGAGGAAGGAACATTGTCCCATTGTTATGCATCAGACACCTACTATGTACTGTTCTAGGCTCTGGGCACAGTGAGATGATCCTGCTCTCAAGGAGTTTATAGTCCAATAACTTAATATAACTCATGAATAATTACAAAATAATGATAAGTCTGATAATAGAACTATGTATACAAGTTTAATGATATGGATTATATTTTATTATTTTGACAGTTGGCATCAGGATTGTTCTTAAGAAGAGGACATCTTTGTTTGGATAAATAACCAGCAGGCTCACATGAGGTAGATGAGAGCCAGGGTTTTTTAGGGGGTGGGAGGGATGGATTCTTCTGGTTCAGAGAAGAAGAGGCATTCATTTTACTTTGAACAGGGAGAGGGCTGCTGAGAGACCTGAGGAAGGAAGAGGGGGAGCAGAAGCCTGGATTGGGGAAGGTAGAGAGTCTGGCTCTGCCTGGAGAAGGCCCTGCATTTCCTGTCCTACCCCTTCTTCCTTTCCCCTCAGTGACATTCCAGTTCCCTTCTTTTTTCTCAAGCCAGAGACTCTATTCCTGTCACTCTCACCCCACAACCGCTCTTCCTCCTTTTCAGATATTCTTAGTTAAAACCTGTTGCAGAGGATAATCTGTTGATGTTTTAACATCTACATAATTAGGCTCTGGCCCCCTCTCAGTCTGAAGCAGAGCAGGCATCATCGTCCCAAAAGCCTCAAAATTGAGGAATGAGTAAACAGAAGGGGGGCGCACAACCATGGACCAAAGTATACTTATTATTGTAGTAAAGGAGATCTTGTAACATTGATGTAAAGATAGTGGTCTCCAGAAGTTCTGAGGGGAGGGGGAGGGAAGAATAGGTGGAACATCGGGCATTTTTAGGGCTTGGCAATTGTTCTGCATGATATTAAAATGGCAGATAGAGGCCATTATACATTTTGCCAAAACCTATAAAACTGTACAGTGCAAAGGATAAACCACAATGTAAATATAGACCTTGTTTAGTAGCAGTGCTTTAATATTGGTTCATCAATTGTAGCAAATGTATACTAATGTAAGATGCTATTAATAGGGGAAAATGTGGGAGGGGGAGGAGTGGGTTATATGGGAATCCCCTATACTTTTTTTTTTTTTAAGATTTATTTATTTGTTTATTTCTCCCACCCCCTTCGTTGTTTTGCGCTCACTGCCTGCTCTCTGTGTGTTCTTCTGTGTCTGCTTGTCTTCTCTTTAGGCAGCATCAGGAACTGATCCTGGGACTTCTGGAGTGGGAGAGAGGTGTTCAATCTCTTGTGCCACCTCAGCTCCCTGGTCTGCTGTGTCTCTTATTGTCTCTCCTCTGTGTCTCTTTTTGTTACGTCATCTTGCTGCGCCAGCCTGCTCGGGCCAGGACTCCTGCATGGGCCAGCTTGCCTTTCACAAGGAGGCCCCAGGAATCAAACCCTCGACCTCCTGTATGGTAGATGGGAGCCCAGTTGCTTGAGCCACATCCGTTTCCCTCCCCTATACTTTCGATGTAACTTTTGTGTAATCTAAAACTTCTCTAAAAATTAAGTTTATTATATCAGAAAAAAAAAAAAATTTAAAAACCTGTTGCAGAGGATAGTCTGTTGATGTTTTGACATCTACACAGTTAAGGCTCTTAGGGTTCTATGAAAGCCAGGAAATATTTATTTGCGTTACTAAAATTTAGAGGAAAAGCTGATTTTTAACATTTGAAAGTTAGAGAGACAGGTACCGGATGCAAATTAACTGTCTGCATTTGTTGAATTCTTGCTCAAAATTCTTCAAACTATTTTCTTCTTTCACATATGTTCTAACCCACTTGCCTTTGAAATTTCTGGAGGTTAGGGATAATGTTTCACACATTTTTCTTACCATTCCAGTACCTAACATGGTAGCTGCCCAATGTAGGTGCTCGTTCATATTTATCAAACAATTTATTGATATTAATATTAGCAATTAATCTTTAATTTTTTGCTAAAATTTTCAAGAAAAATAGGACAGAGATAATAATCTTATGTTCTGATTCTAGTAATTGGAGTTCTGGCAGGCACCCCTGTTTTGGTAATGTGGATCCAAAGTCATTCTTTTCCTATGGCAAACTACTAAAATTGCAGGAAAATTAGACCTGTAAATAAAAAAACCCCTCTGATATCTTTTGCTTTCAAACAGGAACTGTGCACAAAGTTTTCCTGATATGCACTTGTTGCTCAGTGGCAGCCCCCCCACCCCCACCCCCCGCTGCCCAATGTATAAATACCCAGCCCTCAGGCAGCCCAGGCATTCCCCCTTTCCAACATGAAGCAGGGTTTCCGAGCCGCCATCCACTGATCCTGACCTGAGCATTTGACCTCCCTAGGGGACCTGTCATGATGGGATATCTTTTCCTGGTCTTTTGAGCTCTTTGTGCTGTGTAAGTAATAAAGTAGTTATTTATTGACAATCTGTTGTGCCTGAGCCTTTGTTCCCACGATGCACCGTGTAGCAACTGGTTCCACAGTATCTTACATGCTGTTAGTAGGAATGAATATTGGCACAGACTTTTTAGAGAGCTACAATATGTTACAATATGCTAACAGCACGCTAACACCTAACAATATGTTTAATATAGTCACCTTTTAACCTTGACATTCCATTTCTAGGAATCTGTCCTAGAGAAATATTTAATCACATGAACAACTGGCTCACTTTCAAAAAGAAATGAGCACCTATTGTGTTTTAGAGAATGGCTAGGATTTCAGCATTGAACAAAACATGACTTGGTCAGAGAAATAAACATGAGAAGATTTTATCATGATAAATATTGTAGTAGAATTATTTAACCAAATGTTATATGAAAGTTCAAAATCTTATATTTAAAAGGGGCAAGTTGGGGGAAATATAACAGGCGACAACTGAATTGGGTTGTGAAAGATGAGTTGAAGCTCATCACAGTACTGTCTTTCCTTTCTTAGCTCTCTCCTCCCATTTCTTTCAAATTTCTTGCTAAACTTTTGCCACCTGACTCAAGCCCAACTTCCTATCCCCCAACTTTCCTCCATGCCCATCCCCTTGGAATTGAGCTCAGGTCATTGGGAAAAAGAATATTGGAGATAAACTCCTCAATTTCTCACCAAAAATGTGTCCACTTCTGCATCCATCCTTACCTCTCCTGCCTCTCTAGGAGGAAGAGGGTCTTTCTTGGTTAAGGTTGTTCTTGTGCTCTGGGCCCATTTCTCTCCAACTGCTCTGAGACAGGTTTCACATAATTAATCCCTTAATAACCAACATCTTCAACCCCTCCCTGTCTCTAGGCTTTTCTCTTTCAAACTAAAATATGCTTGTGTCACCCACCAAAATAATTCCTTCTCTTTCTTTGGCCTTTTTGTCCATTCTACTCCCCTTGATAGCTAAGCTTCTTTAAAAGACTAGTCTACACTCCAGACATCTACTACTATACTCTTTAATTCATTGCTACTTGGATACCTCTCAGCCATCTCAAACTTACGTTCAAAACTGAAGTTGCCATCTTCCTCCTCGGCTGCTTTGCTGCCTGTATTGCCTCTTGGAGTTCAGCTAGTTACCTAAGCTGGAGAGCTGGCAGTCATTCTAAACTACTTTCTCTCCCTTTTCTTTTCCTTCTCTTCCTCCTTCATATCCTTTCCTAACGTTTAGTGGTGAACATTTCTTATGTGACAGGGACTTTTAAAAACACTCTTACAGCTACTATCAGTTAATTTTTACCAGCATCTCCGTGGGTTAGGTACTCTTGGTCCTATTTTATAGTTGCAGAAACTGAAGTACCACTTTAACCACACAAATTAAAGTGGTGTAGCTGTATTCAAATCCTGGAGTCTGACCAGAGCCCACATTCTAAAACATTGCAGCTTTCAAATCCAGACAATCACCAAGTACTGTCAATTCTGCTTTTGATTATCTCTACAAGCCACACACCTTGTTCCATCCTTATACCACTAATCTAGATCAGACTCTTGTCAGAATTTACTTGGACTATTGTGAGAGTTTTCTTACTGCTCTTTGCCTTCAATGTGGCTTTCTTTTAATTTATACATCCAGTGTACAGAATGATCTTTCCTATTATCCCATCACT
The DNA here is from genome assembly GCA_029593785.1 of Cabassous unicinctus. Lineage (NCBI taxonomy): Eukaryota > Metazoa > Chordata > Mammalia > Cingulata > Chlamyphoridae > Cabassous > Cabassous unicinctus. Next base: position 28,655 of record JAQZBX010007740.1, on the reverse strand, counting down.
TAAAATACTTAATGGCTTCATGCCTCTAAGGCAAGTTCAGACTTCTTCCTTTAGCATTTTGAAGGCTCCATCCTCAGCCTTGCTTTGTTTGGCATTTTTATCAGTTACTTGGAGAAAAATGTAGTTGGTATGCTGATCACATACATGGCTCAAATGTATGAGTCAGTTTATATATTAAATAACAGAATCAGGATCTAACAGATACTCAGAAGCTGCTCTTTTCCCCACTCGTTCTTTGCTGTGGTCAGGACTCCATGTAAGTAATCCAGGAGTTACTTTGGGCATAGGCTTTGTAGTCAGACATGGGTCTAATCCCTGACCTTGTCATTAACTGTATAGCCTCTAGCAAGTTTTTTTTTTTTTTTTTTTAAATCTCTGTAATCCTCAGTATGTTCCTTATAAAATGGTAATTGCAATTCCATCCTTATTAGGATTTAGCGAAATAATGTATGCAAAGCACTTAGTACATATGCTGGTTCTTATTATTGACTAGTACATTTGGCTTTGATTATTGAAATATAGGAATTGCAACGTGGAAGAGAGTGATTAGGTAAATGAACTTACTCAATACCATAATGATTACAATTGAATTAGCTGGAGCTATTTAAACTGAAGAAAGATGAGACCTGGGACTATGTAAATAGCTATTTCCTAATATTTGTGGGGATGTGGAAGATGAATTAGGTTTATTCTGTTGGTTCTAGGGAACATAACCTAATGGGTATAAATTAAAGAGTTGAGGCTGATTTTCACTCAATAAAAAGAATTTCATAACAGGGCTGTCTTAAACCTACCTGTCTTAAGAGGTCATTGGGTTCCCAGTTTAGCAGGCATTCTAGGGGAGGCAATAGGGTAAGTGCTTTGAATAAAGAGTCAGACCTGTTAACCACCAGTCAGAACCCCACAGTTAATCTCCAGGATGCTACCCACTCTGATGTTCTATGAGTTAACTCAGTTTTTGTATAACAGGGTACTTTCCAGCATATTCCACCTGGGCCATTTATAGATCATAGGTTTTGCAGTAACTGATCTCTCTACTAAGTTGCAGGTCTCAAATAATCAAATACCATGCATTCTTTCTCCTTATGTCATTGCTTGCCATCTTTCATATTTCCGCAAAGTGTTAAACCTGGCCTTTAAAAATCAACACTCAGTAAGCCCTAGGGGACCGTCTAATGTTGTCTGCAACACAAGGCTTATTGCAAACATCTGCTTATTGCAGAGTGGTGGGCAGCAAATTGTGCCTCTGGTGACCAGACATAAAATAAACCTGTGTGCAATTGAGCTCTCTAATGAAGCACAACTAAAACAGTTTACTGTAAGAGTACATCTACTTGACATTTTTACCTAACCACAAATTAGTAATATTACATTTGGCATTATTAGACTTGCCCAGTAGTTGTGAAGGAATCAATTAAGTCTTAAAATCCAGATAAAATTCTTTGTGACCCTATAAGAAACTTCCAATTTTCATGTTTAATATTTCTGTGCAGGGAATATTCTAGGAAAAACTATGTGAAATAATCAGGGCTTATCTTTGCTATTACCTTTGTCCCATTGGTTTTGCTCCTATTTACCTACCTGGGTTTCTGGGCCCCAAATATTGTTCTGTTTACATTTCTCCTCCAAAGCCTCATCACTGTGGCGTCCTGGATGGCACTTTATTTTCAGAACTTTGTGGCTTTACTCTCTTTTATCAAAATGCAAGGATTATATTTTTTATTCCTCCAGATCATAGTCATCCTCCCCTAGGTAAAAGGTATCTACTTTGATAAACTAAATTATATCAATCCATGACTTATCTCAGGTAACTTATGGATTAACAGTAGTTTTTGGGACAGAAGGAATTTGCCTACCTTTACAGATGAGTGTCAGGCTGCTGAAGATGAAATTTAGTGAAAATAGGGGACTGGTGCTGCCCTTCAAATCAAATTAGTCTCTGTATGTTCTCCTGTGTACTGCTTCCTTCCTAAAACACTTTTAGTCTGTTTATCATATGCCATATATGGCTCTATGCTTTGGGAATAGTGACAAACGCACAAGATAGAATCAGAATGTAGAGATAAAAAAACAACAGGAGTGGGAGTTGAGGGCACTATTTAGGTAGGAAGTTCAGGGAAAGTTGCTCTCAGGAGATAACATTGAAGCTGAAGGAAGCAAAGGAACTAGAAATAAAAAAAATGAAGGGAAGAGTACTCTAGGCAGAGGGAACAGCATGTGTGAAAGCTCCGAAGCAGTAGAAAGCTTGGATGTTGCAAGATCTGGAAGTAGGGCATTGCAGCTGGGGCATTGTAAGGGCAAAGTTGGACAAGGTGAAATTAGAGAGAATGTTGCACAAGATCATTAATAAGGCCATAGGAAGTCATTGATGGAGGTTAAGTAAAGTGACTATTCAATGTATGATTTTATAATGATTCTCTCACTGCTCTATGATCAATAAATTGGATTGGGCAAGTATGGAAATAATATACTTAGAAGTCTAGGAGAGAAATTGAACTAGTGTGGAGACCGATAAGCTACTAAGTGAATTGATTGAAATATTTTAGTGTTGATGCAATAGACTTTATGGTTGGATTGGATATAGTAGGAGAGGGAGAGGGAGGAAGCAAGGATGATTAACAGTTTTCTGGTTTGATCAATGAGTGGATAATTGTACCATGTAAAGAGTTATGGAAGGTTCCCAATTTACAGAAGAGGAAGATAAAGCTTAAAAGGTTAACTAACTTCCTCTAAATTACCTTCTCATCCTCCACCCTGTCCCCACAAATTTAGAACACCTAGACTATGAAATTTTCTATGCGGAAAATATGTTCTTATTTGTGTTTTGTCTCAAGGGCCCAGGACATAGTAGTGATACAGAAGAGTGGTCCCTTTTTTTGCTGATGTAACAGTCTGGTGGGGAAGACAGGCCAGTACACAGTATAGCCCAGGATGAGTTGCTGTGGGGGAGAAGCACTGGGTCTGAAGGGACCAGGGATGTCTTCTTGGTGAAGGTCATGTCTTAACTGACTATTGAAGGTGGAATAGATGTTAGGAAGAGACGGCAGGAAATAGAGTGACAGCTTGTATTTACAGCCAGGCATCCAAATAGCCCAGAGAAGCTGAAGTTGTATTGGTGTGGTGGAGGGGTTAAATCTGAAGAGATGGGAGAAGTAAGGCTGCAGAAATAAGTAGGGCATGTTACTTCAAAACTCATTTTAAGGAACTTGGATGTGATCCTGTGGTAGAAGTGGAACCGCTCATGATTTTCAGAAGGGGCCTGACTTGATAAACTTTTCATTTTAGAAAGACCATTGTTAAGTGTAGTGTAGAGAATGGATTGAAAAGTGTTTTAAGACCACTCAATAGATATTTGATAATATTCCACAAATGTCTAGTATGTATAATAGGCAGTTGCAGGGATTTTCAGCTTGGTTGAGTTTAACTGATGAGAGACAACTTGAAACTACCATGGAGTGGCATAAACAGGGCCTTAGTGAGCCTTGTTGCTATTTTATTCTGATGTTTGAATTTTTAATATTTTAATTTGGTATATATAGAAGTTATTTTGTCGTGGTTTGCTTTTTTTTTTTAAAGATTTATTTATTTATTTATTTATCCCCCCCTTGCTGCTTGTGCTTGCTGTGTCCATTCGCTGTGTGTTTTCTCTGTGTCTGCTTATCTCCCCCTTGCTGTGAGGTCCCGTTGCTTCAGCCCACCACGCCGCGCAGGCTGGCCTGCCCTCACAAGGAGGCCCTGGGAAACGAACCGGGGGCCTCACACATGGTAAACAGGGCCTCTATTGATTGAGCCACACCCGCTTCCTGTTGTGAGGTCTTGCTGCATCAGCCCACTGGGCTGCGAGGGCCGGCCTGCCCTCACAAGGAGGCCCCGGGGGCTCCCATATGGTAAACGGGAGCTCTATCGATTGAGTCACACCCGCTTCCCGTGGTTTGCTCTTTGTTGCACAGATTTTATGCTAGAGGGATGTTAAAGCAAATTTAAAGTAAAACATGTAACTTTCAGAGATATGTACAGCTTTTCCTATTAAAAAAAGTATATTTATTGATACAAAATTTCTAATTAAACTAGCTAGAATTACAGTAAAAAGTAACACATTTAAAATGCTAATAGATATAATGTTCAGTTAAAAAGGAATATAAAATTTTGTCTCTAATTATTATTCTGTGTAATTATAATAGCCTTTCTAAGAATTACCAGATAATGTAGAGAATTTCAGATGTCAGTTTATTACCAAAGTGAGATTGTGTATGACCTTTTTTCTTTTTATTGGTGTATATATGAAATAAATATTTAAAAGTATATAATTTAATATATTCTAGTGATTCATAATTGTTTATTCCAGCTCATAAAATTAAGATTTAGAAGGGTCTTGTAGGTCAAACCCAACCTCCCTCCCAATATGGAAGTAGTTCCTTCTCTGTTGTTCAGTATCAAAACTCTCTTTGAACACTGTCTTTTTAAATGTTTTGATTTTTTTAAGTCCTTTCTTAAATACTGAGCTAATCTCTCTCCTTGAAAAATATGCCTTTTTGGTTTCAGCTCTATTCTTTTTGGTTTCAAGGATATATTTAAATAATTCATAAGTTATCAAGACTTATTCATGAAGATTTATGCAGGAGTTTTAACCCTGGCAATGGTTTTACTTCAGAGAATTAAGAAATACTTCTTTTTAAAAAATTTTTTAAAATTTGTTAAAAAGATACTTAGATTACATAAATGTTGCACAAAAAATATAAGGATTCCCTTATGCCCCACCACTCACACCTCCCACAACTTCCCACATAAACATGCTTCATTAGTGTGGCACTTCTTTAAAGCTGGTTTCCCTTTTATGTTTATATGTGTTTGGTGGTGCTCATACTGGGTAGAGAGACTCATTTATGTACGTATATACAGTTTTAAACATTGGTTATAGTTTACATTATTATTTATTCATTCATTTATTTATTATGTTTGAGTTGTATTTTCTTTTCTTCACTAGAAAATAAGTGAGACAGGTGCCTAGAACAGTGCCCTACACATAGTAGGCTCAAAATAATTATTTGTTGAATGAATAGAAATGATTTCATGGCTTAAAAAAATATTCAGAACATCTCTGTGAGATTTATTGGCTATTAGAGTTATTACTGAGAGGTTAAATTATATGATAAATTTCACAAAGCTAGTTATAGATGAGTCATTACTAGAATCCAGTTATTTTGAATAGTAATACTGTGCTTAATTGATTACTCCAGGATATAATCTTATACAAAATTTTAATATACACTTAATGTTTTTAAAGTAAAATTTAAAAATTTTAAGTATAAAGTGCAAAAGGAAAAGTGTACAATTCATAAAGTACAGCTTGATAAACTTTTCCAGGGTAGTTGCCCATGTAATTGCTCTGCAGATTAAGAAAAGAATATTACTGCTGTTATCTTCCCTTCCTGTCATCACCCCATCCTGGGGAATTTTATCTCCATAGACAATTTTTTTCTGTTTTTTGAATGGTATGTAAATTGAATTATACAGTATATATTCTTTTATATTCTGATTTCTTTCACTCACCATCATGTAGGTGAGGTTCATCCCTGCCATGTGTAGCAGAAGTTCATTTGTATTGCTAGGTAGTATTCCTTTGTAAGACCATTCTGCAATTTATATTTCTCTTCTACCATTGATAGACATTTGGGTTCTCTCCATTTTTGGCTACTACAAATAATTCTTGAAGTTTCCTATACATGTATGCGTTTATACCTAGGAGTGAAATTGCTAGGTCATAGTAGCTCTAGGAGATACTGGCAAAGAGTTTTTTTTAAAGTGGTTTTGTTATATTTTTATTTTAAAATATGGTGAGCATTCAGGTTGTGTTTTGATGACATAGGGGTAATATTGGCTAAAAAATACAGTTTTAATTCTTAAGAAATCTCAACAGGATGTAATTAATTTGTTTTAAAAAACAATCAGAATGATGCCTTTCATACTTTTTGTCTCAATGTTTCCATTTGGCATAAGAAAATGTTGAATGGATTGATATATTATCTTGCTGTAGTCATCCTGATGTACAAAGAAATCTATAATAGAATTTTAAATCTGAAAATTATATACAGTGGTACCTCGGTACTTGTTGTTAATTGATTCCGGGAGCCGTGACAAGTACCAAAAACGACCAGTACCAAACAAAGTTTTCCATAAGAAATAATGTAAACAAATTTAATGCATTCCCAAACCAAAGACAATGTACATTTTAAAGGCAATATGTAAAAAGATACGAGTGTATATCGTTACTTTACATGAGAAGAATCCATGGCCTAATGGGATGGTGGGACGAGAGTGGTGAGGAGGAGAGGTTACATGGAGTTTTGCTTGGAAGGAGAGTCCCCCTGCAGTAGAACATTGGGCACTTGCACTTCAGGTGTTCTTTCTCCTTTCTGCCTTTTTTCAACTTGCACCACAGGCTCTGGCAGACTCTTTGTCACCTTCACTAAAACCTTAGTGAAGGCCAATGAGGACTGCTTCTGTCTTCTTTTCAGAATTCCTTGAAAGTGTGAAATTGTTTGGTCATTCAATAAATTCACATTTCTGCTTGTCAGAGCTTTGTCTGAATGGTATTTCTCCACAAAGTTTTGAACTTCTGCCCAAGATTGGCCCAAAGATACAATATCCTGCACAACTGTACTCTCTGTACCTGCAGGCTCGGGGTCAGCCTCAAACCCTTGAATGTCTCTCTGAGTCACAGCTTCTGGCCACAAATTCTTCCATGCCGAATTCATTGTCCTAAAAGAGTCTTTGTTCCTGGCTTTATTAATAAGGTTAAGGCAGTGCAGATATTGAAATACTCTATTCAGAATTGTGAGGGTCAACTGGGCGTCAGAGGTGATCTCAAAGCACCTGTGGAAAAGCACCTTGGTGTACAAGTTTTTGAAGTTTGAAATGACCTACTGGTCCATGAGCTGGATGAAAGGAGTAGTGTTGGGAGACAGGAACCTTACAGTGATGACAGGAACCTTACAGTGATGAAGCCTGAAGGATGGGCAGGCACATTGTCCAAAAGTAGAGAGCTTTCAGAAGCAAATCTTTCTCCAGCAAATATTTTTTTGTTGAGGGAAATACTTCATTTATCCACTCGGTGAAAAATTGCCTTGTGACCCAAGCTTTGCTGTTTGCCCTTCACATCACATGGAGTTTGCTTTTTATGACATGATGCTTCTTGAAAACTCACTGGTTTTCACTATGATAGACTGGTAGAGGCTTGAGTTTTCAGTCCCCACTAACACTCCCACACAACAGTAGAGTGAGGCTGCCTTTCATTGGTTTGTGGCCTGGTAAAGCCCTCAGCCTCTACGTAGTCTTGAAATTCACTGATGAATTCATCAGCAGCCTTTTTATTAGCACTCGCTGCCTCGCCTTGCCTCACGACACTATTGACGCTGGTCCTCTTTTTAAAATTATCAAACCAGCTGTGGCTGGCCTTAAAAACTTCCACACTCTCATCACTCGGTTTGTTTTTCAAAAGATCAACATGTAGCACTTTGGCTTTTTCACATATCATGGCTTCCGATACACTGTTGCCTGCTAACTGCCTCTCTTTTATCCAAATTAATAACAGCTTTTCAACTTCCTGGAGTGTTTGAGAATGCTGCTTTAACTCCTTTTGCAACATCAGCCTTTTTTATTGCTTCTTTATTCTTAATGATGGTGGAGATGGTTGTTCTAGGCATATTGTATTGCTAGCAAGATCAGTAATGAGACTACCACTCTCATATTTACCTATTCTTTCTTTCTTCTTTTGCTCAATGGTGGTGCAAAATAATTTTCTTTTCTGCTCAGCGCTGTCACTGCTCATTTTCTTGGACCCGTGATGAGGAAAAAAATGCAAAAATACACAAAATGACCACAGAAGCTAAGATAAGACCACAATGGGATGTGCACAGGACAAGAGCTACCACATGACTAATGTGTGACCCTTTGTTGTGGCTGGAAAGGGTAGTGAGTCATGAAGCAACCGACGCTGACAAGTTCTAGCTTGTGCTTATAGTACCAAACAAATGACGAGTATTGGGACAAAATTTTCATGTCAAAATGCATCGAATACCAAATTTGAAGAGTTTCAAAGTAGTCAAGCACCAAGGTATGACTGTATTAAGTTTTCAGGGAACATATTAAATCACTGTAGCTGTATTTGATGCCCAATAGTAATGATTCTTTTTGTCCTATATATAAAATATGACTATTGTTTTGAAGCCAAGACAAGAAAAACCATCCATATTTTGGTTAATTTGGCTTCCAGTATGTTTTTTCTTACTCTTCTTTCCCACTTACTAGAGTTACTTGGTTAGGTTTAACATGTTATAGACAATGAGCTGTGAATACATTATTTGTATGCAGAATGATAGTATTAGTTATCAACACATAATTGATGTCTCTTTGACAATCATAATTACCTGATAATCCCAAATTCATACTTTGGAGTATATGCAGGTATATGTTTTTAAATATTATAGTCATTCTTATTTACCATGATATTTGAATGCTATTTTTACCTTGGTCCCATTTAGCATAGTGTTTGGAAAGTATTTGGATGTATTACAGAAGGATAATTACTCAGTTTTCACCAAAATCCTTTATTATGCAAGTGTAGGTCCAGAAGAAAACGTTGAGTTGGAGTAATTAAATGAGAAAGGGGAATGAAAATACCAGTAGTTTTCATATCTTTTTGTTCATTTGTTTTATGTTCAATTATACTAGATGGCTTTTCTTTAGCTGAGAGCAGTGGTCTATTTTGTTTAATATCCTTCTTTAACTCTAGTTCTTTTAATCACTATTTCTGCAACTTTGGGTAAACCCTTTACTCCACAAGGGTGTGGAACTAAATTGATCTCTCTGAGAACTAAACTTCTAGATGTATGCTCTACATATTTTTTATACATGTATGCTTAATAAAGTATTCCTTGGGTGTGCCTCTCTGGTTTTTTTTCTTTCTGCTTGCAAGTGACAGCAAGTATTTTAGAGAAAGAATTGCTATCTACTCTCTTCCAGAGCTTCATAACTGGTGCTAAATGAACCAGGGAGGAGAGAGATCTGCTGAATCATGATATTGAACTTGATGTTCTAAGCATTATAATTTCTGATGAATGGTGTCTCAAGAGACTTCTGTAAAATGACACATTCTGACTTCCAGTGACCTCTTAAACTAATATTTCTATTATATAATTCAGTTGCTTCTGTTTCCTGGAAGTAATAACATTAGTTTGTACTGGGCTAGATAATGATTTTGTTAGCAATTTCCTTTGTAGTAAGTGTTTTACAGTAATTTAGTTTACAGGAAGGATTGTTTGCACAAATAAAATTCAGAGGAACTTACCTCTGCAGTGTCTTGGGATCAAGAAAAAAGGTAGTCATTTATTTCTGGGACAATATTCCTGAGACTCAGGGTAAATAGTTACATTGAATGTAGGGAAAGCTTGCTGGCAACTACCAATCTTCTTAAAATATATATATGCACACATATATATCTCTATATCTATCTTTCCTCAAAATCATCTATCATCATCATCTATTTATCTAACTATTGTGGCAAAGAACAACAAGAGTGTAGATTGAGATCCATTGCTGGTTCTATCATTAATGGGCAAGCAGCATTACAAACTTTGGTTACTTCAACAGTAATAATTCTTCACAGGATATGATGTAAGTGTTAGGTGAAATGATAACCAGAAGCATCTACTCCAGTGCCTGGCACACAATGGTACTTAATAAATGTCAGAAAGTTTTCTTTCCTTCATGGAGCTATAAGATCCTAAAATGACTTCTTAGTTATCAAAGACAATTTAAGGTTTGATCAGTCAACTGTTAAGTGTATTTATTGTATTCTGTTTATTTTTGACTCATGTTATATCTATGAATTCCTTTTATGAAAGAAACTGATTACTCAGAAGACCTGGTTGCTGTTGATGCCTATTTATGCCTGGTAACAGTTTACTGCCCTTAGAATTTGGGGAGGGAAATCTGGTGGGAGTGTGTTGGAAATGGGTAGAGGTGGATGGTTGAACTTTAGTCTTATATTCTTACATGACATACTCACAATCCTTAAAAACAATGTTCTAAGGACGAAGAAATAGCATTTACTTCCTTCTGTGTGTTTTAACTCTCCAACTGGGTTATGTGCAGAGGTAGTTGTTTTTATTTCTTTACATTTCTAGTAAAGAAATGTAAAATTCATTTTACATTTACAGTCCTCCACATGACGTATTCGCTGCTGCTGCTGCTCCTGCTAATGTTGATGAAAAAGAATGAAAATCTTCTCCGACATCAATGGTTCTTAGTTTGGTCATTTCTCTGATCACTTTGGGTAAATAAGATACCCCAGTTTGTCTTATTAGAAGTCAGGTTTGTTCCTTTCTGCTGGATGATTGATTTATTCCCTTTCATACATTTATTCATCCATCCACTGATGCAAATCATTTATTTAATGCCTTCATTTAGATGATGCAAAGCAAGTGGTAGGAGCCATAGGAGGTAGACAAATTAATTAATAGGGGATGATTATATTGTAATTATTATTGTTGGCTAGTCCCAACTAATTTCAACAGATTGGCAAATAAATGTTTATTATGTTTTTAGGTTAAAATAAACCATTTCATGTTTTATATATTACTTTTTTACGATTCCTTGCTTTAAAAAATAAAATAAAAATCCTGACAGTTTCATTTATCTGACAACTGCTGATCCTTGTTACATTAGATAGAAGAATTTCTATACTAATATAAAAATCTCACTGAACCAAGAAAGTACTGCAGAATTTCTTTAGGCAGAATATTCAAACTTAAATAATAACAATGTAGGCTTGTCTTTAAGCAGCTTGATTAATATTTAAAGATGGAGTTGAAATGAGATTGGAAAAACTAATATTGGATATAGGTAATGCTTACTATCTGATTTGGGAACACTTCTTGCTTATTTGATCTACCTCATCAAGGCCAGATTCTGTTGGGCCACTTTGCCTTATCCACTGTAAATGTGCTTATATTCCAATATTCTAAAAAACATGAGAAAATCTATTTCTGGTAAGAAAGACAACTTAACCAATAATGTGAACATTTAAATAAAAATTGTTTAATGGAAGGGTCTGATGAGAGCTTTAAAATAAGTATATTTGATTTTTCAAGGAGATAAGTGAATAAATAACTTTTATTGAAAAAGAGGAAGAAATGTAACAAAAGCAGAATCAAATATGAATGCATGGATATGAAAAATAATTGTGGAATTGAAATTGAAATTAATACACTGTTACAGACAGAATATGATCTAGAAAGTTAGAGAGATTTTGTGAACTGGAAGATAATATTGAGGAATCCCTCCTCAAACCAAAGATAGATAAAAAATATGTTTAAATATGATTGAGACTGAAGAATAAGTTGAGAAGTGCTAACATGCTGACAACCAAAATTATCTAAAACAGTTTAAACATATAATACTCTTTATATCCCATTTACTTTAAAGAAATAATTTATTTATTGTGAAATTATGCAGGTATAAATGAAAACATTGACAAAAATTCAGGCATCAGATAAATATATGGAGATTTAAAAAGTACAAGTATACCTTTATGCTTTTAGCCAATTCTATTTCCCACCCAGTGGTAGCCATAATCAATTTATTGTTTCCTTCTAAATTTTTATTCCTGTGTATTTATATGAAATGACATGCATATGTAGAAATATATAATTTTCTGATTTCTCATACAGATGGGATCAAGCTGTACATATTGTGCAACTTTAAAAAATTATAAGAAATGTTGGTGAACTTTCTAAGTTGTTTGTGTTGCTCAAACTCATTCTTTTCAACTGCTGTGTTGTGTTCTTCACTATGTGTATATCCTAGTCTTTTTAATCATTTCCTTATTGATGGACATTTAAAGTCTTTGCAATTTTTGCTGCTATTTACAGTAAAACAGTAACTATCTTAATTTTTGTCTTTGTAATCATATATGTCTGTCTCTAGACCAGATTGTTAAAAGTGGAAGTACCAGATCAAATTGTATATAAATTTACATTTTAATAGGTACTGACAATGTTGTCTTTCAACAAAGTTGTACCGTACCGTTTTATATTCCCACCAATGTTGTATGAGAATGATATTTTCCCCATACTTTCACTAATACTGGATATTATGAATCTATTTAAAATTTGTAACTTGATGGGAAGAATATCTTGATTTTATTTGCTTTTCTTTCATTACTAGTGATATTGGACATCTTTTCACATTCTTATACATATTTCTTTTTCATCTGTGAATTTCATGTTGATAACTTTTACCTATTTTTACTTTGAGTTGTTCTATATAATAAATGTAAGAATCAAACAAGATCAGTTTTTTCTTTGAACAGTAACATATCAACACATATGACTTTCGAAAACAGCATATTTAAGGAAATGACAGCTTCTCAGTTGATTTTTAGTGGTTCAGAATATTCAACGAAATTTATGAAGTCTGTAAGGGAGGGACATTATGTGAGGAGTGTGTAGAAAATGATGTAAAATTTTGAACCGCCATATCAGAATTTATATATTCAGATTTGTATTATGTTTCATAATACTCAACTAGAGAGATGCTACTATTGTTCACACCAGTTTTTGGAGCCCTTCTCATGAAATTAAAAATCTGCAACATATGATCTCAAAAATCAATTTAATTGAAATACAGTTTAACATAATAAAATGCACCCATTTTAACTGTACATTTTAATGCATTTTGTGCAACATGTATGTTTGAAAAGTTTTCTTTGTTGGCCCATAAATTATTTTTTGAGGATGGGATTTGGAAAGTTTCCAGAAGTCAGTAGAATTTAAGTCTGGCAAAGTAGAACATCCTGATAACAGATACCATTTTGTTAAAACACAGTGTGATTGTAATGTAATAACATTGATTTTTTAAAATATTATTTATAAACCAGTCCCAGAAATATATCTATAATGATATGACATACTATTAAGAATGGTTTACCTCTAAGCCAAGAGCATTGAGTTCCCGTTATAGCCATACCAACAAGATATGAATTTTCCACAATCATGGGGTATTTTTTGGCTGTAATGACAATGTTGGTAAAGCCCTTTTGCTATAGATCATCATTTGTTTATATACTATAGGTGTCCATAAATGGAAATTAAGGAAAGAGCTAAATTCTAGTATATAGTTCCTAAGGTGACTACTTTGAAGGGGTATATCAATTTTTAAATTTTAATTTAATAATTAAATGGCACTTATAGTGTACAAGACAATGTTGGAAAGCACATTACAATGTGAATTCATTTAATCTTCATAATATTTTATTTGAACTTAATATATAAGTGGAACATAATTTAATTCTTGAAATATACTCTTTTTAAAATAAAGGACACCATTCATTATTTCATTTCTAATGATGAAGTAACAATGCTTCTGTTTTCCAAGCTGCAGTATATTATAATTGTGGTAGACAGAATAATGGTTCCTCCAAAGATGTCCACTTCCTAATTTCTGGAACCTGTGAATGTATTAGCTTATATGGCAAATGGAACTTCTCAGATTTGATTAGGTTAGGGATCTTGAGATGGGAAGATTATCCTGGATTATCCATGTGGGACCAATGTAATCACAAAGGTCCTTATGAGGGAAAGAGGCAGAGAGTAAGGGTCAGACAGAGAGAGAGGAGATGTGACAGCAGAAGCGTAGGATGGCGTGATATATGTTGAAGACAGAAGAAGGGCAAAAAGCCAAAGAATGAAGGCAGCCCTCTAGAAGATGGAAGAGTCAAGAACTAGAGGTTCCCCTAGAGCCTCCAGAAGGAATGCAGCTCTTCGGACACCTCTATTTTAGCTGGTCAGACCCATTTTGAACTTCTGACTTCCCAAACTATAAGATAATAAATGTGTATTTCTATGTGAATGTTTTTTTTTTCTTCTTCTTCTTTTTCTGGTGTCATCTCCCATCCTCCATGGTAGCTTCCCTACTTCATTAGTAAGTCTTAAAAAAATTTTTTTTTTAATTTTAAGAGTTCAGCTCTTTATTGAACATTTTATAAAAGAGGCTTCTAGTCAAAACGACCAAAGCCCATGTTATCATCCGATTCCTCAGATTCTTTCTTTGCTTCCACTTTCTTCTCCTCAGCTGGGGCAGCAGTGGTGGTGGGGACAGGACCTCCCGCTGGTGCAGCATCTGCTGCTGGGGCAGGTCCACCAGCCCCTACATTGCAGACGAGGCTCCCAATGTTGACGTTGGCCAGGGCCTTTGCAAACAAGCCAAGCCAGAAAGGTTCAACATTGACATCAGCTGCTTTAATGAGGGTATTGATCTTACTCTCCGTGACAGTGGCTTCATCGCAGAGTAGATGCCAGCAAGCTCGGAGATTGACGCCATTGTGCGGACAAGTGCTGGGCGCTGTGCTACTTGCCGGATGGAGTGCAGGTCTCACCCCAACGCTGCCTTAACTTCCTGGAAGGACTGAGCACCTTAGCGGCAGCTGAGAAAAGGCAATAAGTCTTTTCCTTTTGGATTAAGGGTAAAACTCTTAGATTTTTCAGAAGGTAGCATGGTATAAATACCACTCCCAGCAGGTTTGCAGAGGTATCAGATAATCAAACACATTGATAATGGCTACATAAAAATATATGAACACTTACATTAAGTTGGATAGAGACTATGCATAACTTCACATCAGCTTAGGTCAGATTTTACCACCAAACTAGATAGGTGAAAACTTAGGTTTTCAGATCTATTTGGTTTTCAGAGCTGCAGATAAAGGAGGTGGCTCAAACTGAAAATTAGTCCCCTTTTCTTCCATCAGAGAGTTAAAAATTCAAAAGGCAAATTAAGAAACAAGGTATATTGACCAATTATCTTTTTTTTAGGATCAGAGAGTTTGGGAGCCAGTTTAACTATAAGAATTAAGATTTATTGAGCACCAGGTCCTTTTTTTTTTTTTTTTTTTTAAAGGGTTCCAACATTTCACCACATATATTCCTTTTTATGTGGTCTAAACTAAGAATGCCGTGTAAATGGGTCACTCTGAAATGCAACAATTTAATTTTTCTACAATCAAAATAAGACACAAACCAGTATAATTTCACTTCTATTATTTTTGAAGGTTTATAGCAATTAAAGTATTTTTAATTCTATGTATGAAGGTTTAAAAAATCATTTTTTCCTATAATATACAAGAGCAACCAATTTCACCGAGTAAAAAATGAAAACTGAGATTCTTTTTAAAATTAGTCCCAAGTGGCATTTAGGAATTTAATTATAGACTGCTGCACTGACATCATGACAATCCAAAGTGAAGGGCTATGTCTAGTTTTATTTCAGTTTTCTTTTCACTATCCAATGCTCATGGATTAAGTTCTGTAAATGTTCCAATTGTAAGGCAGGGATCTTTTTGGATTCCACCATGGGTATGCCCCTTGGGTTGGATGCTAGAGGGTGAGGCACAGTTTGCCAGACCCATGTCAACTACCTAGAAGTCATCAAGGTAAAAAAAATGCAGTGTCTCCTCCTTGGTATTCCATTTCCTGGAAATCTGCTTGGTACTGGAAGATGCCTCCAATTCCACCAAATCCTTTCACAATCTGGAATTCTTCTTTGTGATTTATCTGTGACAATTTCCAGTGTGGCTCCAAATTTTTTTATAGTTGTTAGCACACCATTCCAGCAGGGGCATGCTACAATCAGCTCATGTTCCTGTCCTGCCCCTTGTCTGTGAAATGAGATTTATCCTTCTCTTGTTCTGGAGTTAAAGAGTTTTCTCTTCTTCTGTGCAGTGTTATGTTGGCAGTGAAGAACATATCTCATTATATCCAGATTTCCATAGGCTATGAGAATCTCTACAACTCCCATTTCCAAAAACTCCAATAGTATTTGCCCATGTCTTGGCTGATTTCATTAAAATATTGTCCTATTAATTTCTTCTCTTGAATAAACTTTGTGTTAAAGAGAACTTCAGTAGATAACTCAGTAGCTTGGTGAATCCATTTTCACTGCCATAGGAGATATCAACTAATTTTAAAACTTTTGATTGAAACCTCTGACCAAACATCAGATTGACTTAGCTTAGTTTTAAAGTCAGCCGATCCAGCTAAGCAAGACTAGCCACATTCACTTTTCCCCCAGGAATTATCAGTTGCACAGCAGTCTCAACTACTTTTCAAACATGGTTACTTCGTTTTTCCATTCTTAAATGGGCAAAACGCAAGGCAGACTGACCTCCTCTACCATGTTTCTTTGGGAGATCCACAGTGAATTTGTGAAGGACTTCTCTTGGAGTGTGCCAAAAAGTGCACCACTACCATCTATTACAATGAAGCCAAACTTGCTATCTATTGAAAGTAGCTCCATAAGAGCCACTGTAGAATTTGTTGTCACACAAATACAATGACGTATTAATTGGTTTGAAAGTCTCAAAGTCAATGTTGACTTTCTTTTCCTTTCCTTCTTTTTTTACAGTTGTTCCACAGTAAACAACCAGACCATTTGCAGGTACTTTGTTATAAAGTTTGAGTCCTTGTTGTACAGATGTAATGACTTCCAGGACTGAAAGGTGGTTTACTTATGGCATTTAATGTTAGATGCAGCTCCAAACTTATCGCTAACATTTTTGTCACTCGTGAAATCTAGTCTTTGGGAAGAACAATCAATGAAATCATACTTGTGCCATTGCTGTGTACAGCTTCCAAGCTGTTGATGAGTTTCTTGATCTTCCAGATCTCCATGTTCCTGTCTGTAGCACTGGGATTGCCTGCTATCTTCTTGCCTCCTCCTCCCTTACTTGTCCTGGGTGGCAGTGGCTCTGATGTAGGATGCCAGCTCCTTGATTACATTTACACTGTTGTGTTACTGTCAGTAAGATAGCTGATGTTGACTCAGTTGTTCTACCACTTATGGAGTCTATTAACAAGGTCAAATTGGTTAACCCTATCTTGAAGCTTTAGGAGTAGGCTGTTAGATATCAACCTGTGTAAACATCATAAAAATGGTCCAGGGAACAGACATGTGAGCCAGAGAGGGAAAGCCCATCCTCTGGTCTGTGGGGCATCATTCTAGGAATTAGAGACATGTTTTCTGTATTGTCTTTATATTGTTTTAGGGTGCTGAATTTGTGGTAATTTGTTGCAGCAGCAATAAAAAACTAATACAGTACTCTACAGAACACAAAGATTTTAGATTCAGAAGTTTTATTGAAAACCTCGGACCCTCTAATCTTCCTTTTCTTCAGGTACAGAACTGGGATAATACTGTCCATCTCCAGGGATATTGTGATGCTTAAATAAGAGGATGTATGTTATGTGACTGACATAGAAGATGCGCAATAAATATTTATTTTTATCTCAATTGTTTTTCAAGAAACACAATACTGTCTCTCTAAAACATTATCACTCTACAAAGATTATTTTTAGAAATCTTTAAAAACTCAGTAAAAAAGTATTCTTGAATTAGTTGATAAAATTAGACTTTGGGTGTGAAAATGAGTTAGTGCTAGAGGAAATCTAGTTATATAATACCGTTGTGGAAAAGAAGTTCAAGTGTCCAGTTATAGTTTTAATTATCATGGCCTTAAATATTCCTAACTCCTTCACTGGCTAAATGAGTAGTATACACAAATGTGGCAAAACCTGGCTATCTTAGAAGATTTAGTCCTAGAGATTTGCTGTTATTTGTCTTCTATTTGCATATGCCATTAGTTGTAGTGTGGTGGGGTCCTTACAGCACCTGTTCATCTCTATTTGGGATGTTAAGACAACTCCTTGTAGGTAAGCCAATGTCTGTGAATGGCTTACTGAATGGTTACCTGTTCTACTCTTAAGGATCCTCAGGACTAGAGATTCCTCCACCTTCTACAGTAACCTTTTTCAGAGTTTGTGGGTCCTTCTTATCAAGGATCTCATCTTTTAGGTCTCTCCTGTTCCACTTTAAGTTGCTTTTTTCTTGTTCTGTGTATACATAGTATCTATTTATAACCACTTAAAGATAGGTAAGCCAGCCTTCTTCATCATCTTAACAAATAACCTCAGCTCCATGCACTTTTCTGCAAAGGGTCTATTTTCCCATCCTTTAATCAGCTTGTTATTCTTTCCTGCCCAGATGTGAACTTAGATTACTTTAATGAGAGGCAAAACAAAGCCGAGCTTAGAATCTTATGTTTAATGTTCCCTGTTTTGTTGATGTTAAAATAATCAGGATTTATTTATAATTTGTAATAATGCAGTAGTTTGGTGGAGTTGTATTGATGGGGCCACAGTATATTGTATTTAGTGTATGCCTCCAATGTGTTACTTTTTATTTATTGCTTTTGATTAAACTTCATCCGGTCTTTGAAGGGCCTTTTCTCTAATTTGTCCAAGCCTACACGTTATTGTGAAAATGCCAAAATATATTAGGTTGTGTTTTGTTATTGAGAAAACATTATTAAATAGTAGAAATTTGGAATTGGAATGGATCTTAGTGATAGTCTAATACAAATGTCTCAGTTTCCAGATTAGAAACAAACTGAACAAACCCTGAGGATCACAAAGAGAGAACTCGAGGATGTAGGTGGAGAATGAGCTGGTCTTCTGTAATGTTTGGTAAAGCACACTGACTCTCAGGACAACAATATGGTGGACTGGTTCAGTGTAAGGCTCCAGTGTCACTTAGGCTGGAATTAGGGCATTACTTAACCTCTTTATGATTCCATGTCCTCATCTCTAAAATGGAAGTAATCATTGTATCTACCTGCTTCAGTTGTTGTGGGGATTAATTAAATTATTGTTACTGCATTTAAAACAGTACCTGGAAGGTAATAAAGCATTCATAAATTATCTCTGTTCTCTTGAGGCAAACACATTTATAATCACCTCCTGATGAGTACACACCTTGTCCACATATATAACTGTGGCACTCTGTGATAACTTTTGGTGCTTATTTATTCTATCATTAATATTTCATTTAGGGGCCATCGTATGTCTACCTTGCACTTGAGGAATTTAAGTCTACTTAGAAGATTGGGCATATATTCACTTGGAAAGTTAAACACCTGTCAAGCAATATGTTATTCATTATCAAAAGAATGTTTGGAAGTGTGTGCTTATAGGAGGTGATAGGAAAAGAGTATTGTTAATTGGAGCAGTTTGGTCAGTTTATCATTGGGACTTGAAATGTTTCTTGAAACCTTATAATGTTTGAAACTATATACCTAAATTGTATAGCTGTGGTTAAACATAACTATGACACATGACACATAAGAATATTTACAATAACTCGATGTGAAAAAATTTTAAATTTCAATATGGAACTTCCTTCCTTAAATCTTTTTAAATTGATACATTAAATGTATATTTTTCTGACCTTTTGGAGAGTAAATTGTACACATGATTGCTGTCCCTATTCTTCTAAATTTGTCACTGTGCATTTTCTAAAATAAGATCATTTATAATGATCAAAAACAGGAAATTAGCATTCTTACAAAACTGTTACTTGTTCTACTGACCTTATTTCGATTCTGCCAATTGTCTTAATAATGTTCTTTATAGAAAAGAAAATCACAGTCCATGGGTAGCTTTCTAGTGTTTTGTCTCTTTGGTCTTCTTTAATCTGGAACAATTCCTGGTTCATTCTTTGTCTTTCATGGCATTGACATTCATGAAGATTGCAGGCCAATTATTTTGTATATTGTCCCTCACCTTGGATTTGTCTGATGTTGTCTCATGATTAGATTCTGGTTATGAATTTTTTGTAGTGATACCACAGATTTGATCTTGTATTCTTTTCCATGAATGTTATCAGGAGGAACTTGACATAAATTCATCCAGTTCCTGGTGATGTTAACTTGGGTTACTTGATTAACGTGGTCTTTCAGGTTTCTCCTTTGTAAAGTTACAGTTTTCCTATGTAAGTAATAATAATACTTTGTGACAATGTTAATATCCTGTTATTTCTCACATTTTCATTCACTAATGTGATCATCCATTGATGATTCTTGTCTGAATCAATTAAGATGGTTGACAGACAGTGGATTTTTACTGTCATTATTCCATCTATAAGTATTAGTTGTTTTTTAATCATAAATATGAGCTTTCTTTTCTTTTTTTTTCTATTAGTATATACTC
Organism: Cabassous unicinctus; assembly: GCA_029593785.1. Classification (NCBI taxonomy): domain Eukaryota; kingdom Metazoa; phylum Chordata; class Mammalia; order Cingulata; family Chlamyphoridae; genus Cabassous; species Cabassous unicinctus. Next base: position 8,559 of record JAQZBX010007740.1, on the reverse strand, counting down.
ATAGATTCTTATTTTATTCAGTGGATTATAATCCATTCTTATTAGTAATTTTGATGCTGAAATTGTCCCAGATTTGGCCAGTGGGAGCCCCTTCAAGCTGGATCCTATGTCCCTTTGACACATTCTCATCATCCTTTAAGTATTTCCTTTACTTCTAGCACAAGATATTTCAAGCTCACCTAGTACTTTCTCTGCCCAAACTCTGGAATGAGCCCCTTTATTAAGGGGTCCTAGTATCTCTGGGTGTTAGGTGTGCTCATTGCTACTGGTTTGTCACTTCTAGTCCTTATTGGCAGACAAACCTAATAAATATATTTTACACAAATACACATATGTGTAATGTATACACACATATATGTATACATACATACATATGTACATCTATAATCTGTGTTTATATCTACTGATATCTATGTCATTTCAGTTTTTTTATTAAAAACCATGGGTTCAAACTGCTATTTCCATTTCCAATCTGATATGACAAATTTCAATCTAACCTTACCCCTGTCCATATTTGTAACTTTTCTAACAGTGAAAAACCTGGCTATCATCATCCAGAATATGTTTACTTGTTTGCTCAATCCTAAAATACACATAAAATAGTTTCAGAATTGCTAATCTAAGCCTCTGTATCGAGTGTTTTTTTAATATCATCCTGAGGACATATTGTCTAAATACTGTGTTCAAAAGTTACTTGGATTAATTTGTTTTTCTATCTTTAGAATGGTTTTGTTATTTATTTGAAATATGATTTAGTTTATTTGTTTCTATCAGCATTCCACATTAGGGTTGTGTGTTTGTGTTTACACATGTATGTGAGATTTTTGTTGATTTTATTTACTTGTTCTTTTTTATGAATACATGAAAATTAACATGGTTACAAAAGTCTGAACACAGTTATGCTACAGGTAATTTCCAGTTTAGAGGTTCTCTGTATTTTAGTTATGCTGAGGTCATGAGTTTTGTATAGTATTTTGTGAATCCCTTGTTGTTTTTTATGTTATTTTTTCTCCAGGATATTTTGGGACTTTCAGATTTATACCTCTGCCACTTCTTCACCTCCCCAGAATCCCTTCTATTAATGATTCTTGATATCACCCAATGTCCTCTAGCAACTTAAATGTTGCCTAAGTTTGATTATTATCAGATTCAAATCCTGATTGTACATGACTATTCACTAAAGGCTTTCAAAAAGATGAGAAGATGCTTTAAACAGTTAAATTTATATATTGCAGGCTTTATAAAACACATAGTCTAAGCAGGTTAGGAAAAAAGTGGATTTTGAGGTCTTACCAAGGGCTTACTAATGTAAAAATCAATGGCTTTTTGTCTCTCTGTTATTAATGTTTAGTGTCCCTAACGTGTTTTGTGAGGCTAAATAATATAACAATGATCTTCTTTTTAAGGGTGATGCATCATTGACTGCTGTCTTTTTGCCAAGATTATCTGAGACAACTATGTATGTTTAGTAAGTCCAAGGGCACGTTGAAGTTTCATGTGGAATAGTTACATGGAAATTTGCTGCAGCAATTACTCTGTTGTTTAATGACAAGTAATTATCCACATCACTTCCCAGCTATACATCTCTCTCTCGCCCTTCAGTATTATGAACATCCCACCCATTGGCATATGCACATTTATTCTGCATAGTATCCAGTTTTTTACCTACTCTAAGACGTAACCTCTACGTTATGTAACTAAATCTGATCCCTGCTTCACTGGGGTTTAGAAAATGTAAAACCCTACTTTTTCTAATGTACAATTTTTAAAAATATTCTTCAGACTTTGTAATGTTTTTAGAATCTGTGGCCACTGAAATAATTTTGTACCAATAAGAAGTAAGGAGGGACAATTACTTTTCTATATAAAAACCAAATAATCATGTAAATGCATTTCTAATGATCATTCTGTAGATTCCTATTCATTTCTAGCTGCGATGAATTTTATTGTAACATGTCATAATTGCAGTAATATTGTTTAAATTATGTTTCCTGAATTATATCAATTTTTGAAGTATCTTTAATTTTCCTTTATAACCTGCAGCAGAGTTGAAAAGAACCCCAGCTGTATTGACAATTTTCAAAATAACTTTTAAGAGCTTATAAGAGAGTACTCTGAGAGAGCTTTTCCTATGGTGTTCTTTTTAAAAAATCATGTAAGGTCTCTGAATGTGATTGAATCATTGTACTTTCATTAGTTCAATTATGACTGAGAGGTCATGGAGTGTTTTCTGCTGTTACCTTTTATATTCTCCAGCTTAGTGATGGAAAGACTGAGAAATATGAGTGGTTCTTGTGTTTCATAATGCTTTATTCCCATATTTATTTCCACATGTTATATAGCTACCATTTTTACCCCTCCTACTCAAACAGGTTAGCATGTATGTAGTTAAACCCCCATATCCAAACTGAAATCAGCAACTTTTTGATACATGGAAATTTGGAAAGTTCAGAATTTCCCATATTATTTGCTCCATGTTTTTATACTTTCATTTATGACCCAAGCAATTGTCTCTTTTGCATTTACTTCAGGTAAACCAGAGAATTTGATGATAACATTTGTTTTTTTAATTTTCTCTAAAAGACACTTAGATTACATAAAATGTTACATAAAAAAATATAAGGGATTCCCACATGCCCCTTTCCCCACACCTCCCAATTTCCCCAAATTAATAACTTCTTTCGTTAGTGTGGTACATTCATTGCAATTGATTAACACATTTTGGAGCATTGCCACTAAGGATGGATTATAGTTTACATTGTAGTTTATACTCTCTCCCACTCAATTCTGTAGGTTATGGCAGGATATATAATGGCCTGTATCTGTTGTTACAATGTCATTCAGGACAATTCCAAGTCCTGAAAATGCCCCCATATTATACTTCTTTTTCCCACTCCCTGCCTTCAGCACCTCCAGTAACCACTGTCTCCACATCAAGGATATAATTTCTTCCATTGCTAGAATCACAATAAGTCTATAGTAGAATGCCAGTAAGTCCACTGTAGTCCATATTTTATTCTCCAATCCTGAAGAGATGCCCACTCCACCCCTAATTGAGAGGGGGCTTCGATCCCATACGGCTGATGGATGGGGCTCTCTTGCTTGCAGTTGTAGACTCTCTTGGTTTGTTCATATGGTGGTTGTCCATCATCACCTCCACATTAGTTGTCCTGGGTGAGTCCAATGAACTGGAGAGTAGGTGTTGCAACTCCGCTGAGGCTCAGGGCCCAGCTGGCACATGGGCAGCCCAAAGATTCAAGTCTCTTGGGCATACACTTTCCAACTCCAGCACCAACTATAGGTTCAAATAGAAGGGACAGAAAAGGCATGTGTAGAGAAGTCACAACTGAGTCCAACTCTGTCACACTTGGGAGCACAAACTCCAAAGTAGGGCCCACTGGCAAGGGACCAAACTCCGGAGCTATCGGCCATCACCATAGGACCTGGGTGTCTCCAGAGCCCTCAGGAACCCCACTATTTGGGGTAGTATCTACTTTGGCAATCTATGCGATCCTGCTGAGACATGCATAAGTGTTACCTCTGGGATGACCTCCTAACTCACTTTGAAGTCTCTTAGCCATATAAACTCATTTGTCTTTACCTTTTCCCCTTTTATTCAGGGTCTTTTTCCAGTTGTATTGCTAGTTGGTGCTTGGTAGTAATCCCTAAGTGCTCATCCCCGGGATTCATGTCCCATGCTGGAGGGAAGGTAATGCATTTATATGCTGAGTTTGGCTTAGAGAGAAGCTACATTTGAGGATCTCAGGAGCTACATTTGAGGATCTCAGGAGCTACATTTGAGGATCTCAGGAGGTAACTCTTAGGCACCCTACAGCGCTAGGCCAAGTTGCGATTTCTAGAGCGAAGGCTTATAAGCATAGTCATCAATATCAAGGGCCTATCAATAGACCATCCTTCTTCACTAGTCATTGCCCTTGTACTCGGGGGATTGTTGCTATTCCATTAGAGAATGTTGCAGAGCTCCCGAGGATGGGAATTCAAACTCTTTCAGTTAGTGAGTGAATCTCTACCCACTGTGACAATGCTCCATGAACATTTGAACACATTTATATACCTCATATGTATGCCTAGGTGAACTTCCTCCCATGTATCCCCCATCACTGACTCCCCACAACAGTGATCCTCCTCTGCCCCAGCTGTAACCCTTCTGTGGTCCAAAACTTCTTAAAAAATGAAGCCAAGAATATTGCCAAATACAATTAATAGGAAAATGAAATAATAATGATAGGTTTAAACATAAGAAATAAAATACATCATAATTTAGAAAAACTAAAACTAAATTAAAATTTTAAAAATTGCCATATTAAAAAATTAATGAAAAATATTTAAAAAAATTTTTTTGACGTTTTGCCTTTCATCACTGTAATATCTGTTGTCCTGTATGTATAGTGACATTTTCTTCCATTTCTTTCCCAGTGTCTTACTTTTTTTCATTTTGTCTTCAAAGAAGTTTTAGGTCACAGTAAAGTCACGTACAGAATATAGGGGACTTTAATAACCTTTTTATGTGTGGATGGTGCATTTATTAAAACTGATGTACAAAAACTTGAAACATAGCTACTAACCATGGTCAAAGGTTTACATTATGGTTTACATTTTAGACCATACACTTCTATAAATTTTTGCTGAAATTTAACATGGCCTGTATCCGACATTGCAAGATCATGCAGAACACTTCCTTTGCCCTCTAAATACCCCCTGTTCCATCTGTTCTATTCCTCCCTCCCACTCCCCTCAGGGCCCACGGCGACCACCAGGCTTCACTCCTTGAAGGACAAGATTCATAGTTACTTGCAGCAACACTGAGGGCTTGACACAGTGGTCTGTCCTCCCCTATTAGAAACTGCCCATGTTCTTGAGAGACACCCACCCCTCTGTTTAAGAACACATGGGGCCTCCCCAAGATGGGAGTCCAACTCCTTCCCTCTTATTGTTTGGGTCTCCACCCACTGATATAACACACTATCACAAAATGATTACGCTCACATTCTCTAGAAGACTGCCCCGGATGTGCCCTTTCCCAAATGTCCTCCATCCAACACCTTAAACCAGTGACCCTTCCTTGTCATATTGCCAAAAGAGCTTTCCCAACATGAAAACCACATACCCACCAATCCTCAGTGTTCACCTGCTTCCTCCCCCAACCCTCCCCCCAATTCCATGAACCTTCCAACTCACCCTCCCCACCCTATCCCCCTGTCAAACTTACACCACCCAACCCAATAGTATCACTACACCCCTGTCATATCCCTTCATTGAACAATTACTCACTTCCACCTTGTCATCGAGTTCTCCCATATGGGCGTTGGCTCACAACCTTCTTCTCCCTTTTTATTTCCTGTAAACCAATCTTCCAGACTCTAGCTCTCTGACTGTGCTCAATTTTCTTAATTCATATCAGAGAGGTCATGTAATATTTGTACTTCAGTGTATGGCTTGCTTCACTCAACATAAGGTTCTCAAGATTCATCCATGTTATCCTAAGTATTAGTAGTATATTCCTTCTTACAGCTGAGTAATATTCCATTGTATGTATATACCACATTTTGTTTTTCCATTCATCTGTTGATGGGCATTTGGGTTGATTCCAACTTTTGGCAATAGTGAATATTGCCACTATGAACATTGGTGTGCAAATATCTGTTCTTGTCCTTGCTTTCAGTTCTTCTGGGTATATACCCAGCAGTGGAATTGCTGGATCACATGGCAGTTCTATAGTTAGTTTTTTGAGGTACTGCCAAACTTCACTCCACAATGGCTGGACCATTCTACATTCCCACCAGCAGTGGATGAGCATTCCCATTCCTCCACATCCTCTCCAACACTTGTAATCATCTGTTTTTTTAATGGCCAACAGTCTAATGGGTGTAAAATGGTATCTCATTGTAGTTTTGATTTGCAGTTCCCTAATAGATAGTGATGTTGAGCATCTTTTCATGTGCTTTTTTTAAAAAGATTTATTTTTATTTATTTATTTATCCCCCCCCACCGCCCGCTGCTTATGCTCGCTGTGTCCATTTGCTGTGCGTTTTTCTGTGTCTGCTTGTCTCCCTTTGTTGCGTCATCTTGCTGTGCCAGCGGGCTGTCAGCTCACCGCGCTGCGTGGGCCCGGCTTGTCTTCACCCGGAGGTCCCGGGAATTGAACCCGGGGCCTCCCATATGGTAAACGGGAGCCCAGCCAATTGAGCCACAGTTGCTTCCCTCATTTTTAGCCAAAAGCTAAAATACGTTTTAGCCATTTGTATTTCTTCTTTGGAGACATGTCTGTTCAAATCACTTGCCCATTTTTTAAATGGGTTGTTTGTCTTTTTATTTTCAAGATATAGGATTTCTTTATATATGCTGGATATTAGGCTCCTGTCAGATATATGGTTACCAAATATTTTCTCCCATTGGGTGAGCTGTCTTTTCACTTTCTTGACAAACTCCTTTGAGGTGCAAAATGTTTTAATTTTGATGAGGTCCAATTTATCTATTTTTCTTACACTGCTCATGCTTTGGATATGAAGTTCATGAAATCATATCCTATTACAAGGTCCTGTAGATGCTTCCCTATATTATCTTCCAAGGTCTTTATGGTCTTGGCTCGTATATTTAGATCTTTGATCCATCTTGCGTTGATTTTTGTATAAGGTGCAAGTTGGTGTTCCTTTCTCATTCTTTTGGATATGGATATCCAGTTCTCCAAGCACCATTTGTTGAAGAGGCCCTTCTCTCCTAGTTGAGTGCACTTGGTGGCCTTGTCGAATATCAGGTGACTGTATATGTGAGGATCTATGTTAAAACTCTCAATTCGGCTCCATTGGTTGGTATGTCTATCCTTGTGCCAATACCATGCTGTTTTGACCACTGTAGATTTGTAGTATGTTTTAAAATTAGGTAGTGTGATTCCTCCAACTTCATTTTTCTTTTTCAATATGTCTTTGACTATTCGGGGCCTCTTGCCCTTCCAAATAAATTTCATCATCTGTTTTTCCAATTCAGTAAAAAAAATGCTATATTGATTTTTATTGGAATTGCATTAAATTTGTATACCAGTTTTGGTAGGATAGACATCTTAATGATGTTTTGTCTTATCATAAATCTTACATTTATTTAAATCGTCTTTGATTTCCTTTAACAGTGTTGTGTAGTTTTCTGCGTACAAGTCATTTACATCTGTAGTTAAATTAATTCCTAGGTGTTTGATTCTTTTAGTTGCTATTGTAAATGGGATGTTTTTCTTGATTTCCTCCTTAGATTCCTCATTATTGGTGTAGAAAAATGCTACTGATTTTTGTGCATTGTTCTTATAACCTGTGACTTTACTGAACTCATTTATAAGCTCTAGAAGCTTTGTTTTAGATTTCTCAGGGCTTTCTATATATAGGATCATGTCATCTGCAAATAGTGAAATTTTGACTCCTTCCTTTCCAATTTTGATGATTTTTATATCTTTTTCTTGCCTAAGTGCCTGAGGAAGTACTTCTAACATAATGTTAAACAGGAGCAATGATAGTGGGCATCCTTGTCTTGTTCCTGATCTTAGAGGAAAAGCTTTTACGATTTCACCATTGTGTATGATGTTAGCTGTGGGTTTTTCATATATCATGTTGAGGAAGTTTTCTTCTATTCCTATCCTTTGCAGTGTTTTTATCAGGAAATAGTACTGTATTTTGTCAAATGCTTTTTCTGCATCTGTAGAAATGACCATGTGATTTTTTTCTTTTGACCTGTTTATGTGGTGTATTATGTTGATTTTCTTATGTTGAACCATCCTTGCATACTCGGGATGAAACCCACTTGGTCATGGTGTTTAATTCATTTTATGTGTTGTTGACTATGATTAGCAAGTATTTTGTTGAATATTTTAGCATCTAGGTTCATTAGAGAGATTGGTCTGTAATTTTCCTTTCTTGTGGCATCTTTGGCTTTGGTATTAGGGTAATATTGGCATCATAGAATGAGTTAGGCAATGTTCCTCTACTTCTATTTTTGGAAGAGTTTAAGCAGGATTGGTGTTAGTTCTTGCTGGAATGTTGGGGAGAATTCGGTGCTGGGCTCTTCTTGGTTGGGAGGTTTTGATGACAAATTCAATCTCGTTACTTGTGATTGGTCTGTTGAGTTCATCAATTTCTCCTTTTGTCAATGTAGGCTGCTTGTGTATTTCTAGGAATTTGTCCATTCCCTCTAAGTTATCATTCTTAATGGCATATAATTTTTCAAAGTATCGTCTTATGATAATCTTTATTTCTGTGTGGTCAGTGGTGATATCCCCTTCCTTGTTCCTTATTTTATGTATTTGCATCTTTTCTCTTTTTTTCCTTTGTTAGTCTAGCTAAGGGTTTGTCAATTTTATTGATCTTCTTGAAGAACCAGCTTTTGGTTTTGTTTATTTTTTCTAGTGCTTTTTTATTTTTATATTTCATTTAGTTTTGCTCTAATATTTGTTATTTCCTTCTTTCTACTTCCTTTGGGGTTAGTTTGTTGTTCTTTTCCTAATTCCTTTAAATGTGCAGTTAGGTCTTCGATTTTAGTGCTTCCTTTTTTTTTTTTTTT
>JAQZBX010007739.1:25458-49804 GCA_029593785.1 Cabassous unicinctus | reverse complement strand
AGGCTGAAGCCCTCAGGAGTTTCCTATCCTATGTCAGCATATACTCATTATACTACAATTCATCAAAATTACCACTTAAGTGTTCCTACCAGTTTACAGCTTTAGTGACTTCTTCTCAAGGTAAGCAGATCTTAACTGTGACTCTTTGGATTCACCAGGTTCTTCAGATTTGAGGTGACTTCTCTACAACAAGTTATCTGATGTGTCAAGAAAATTCAATAATTTTCAGTTTGCTTAATTTTTATTGATGCAATAACAAGGGTGGTGACCTCTCGGGTCTTTACAAGTTTGGGCTGAAATTGAAAGTCTCAGTTGCATTTTAAATTTTATTTTCTAGAAAAGTACACATTTAGAATCTTTAATACTCTGCTGAATGGATTCTTGCCACCTAGAATAAAAATGGCCAACATACAATTCTGGAAGGCTGACTCTATAGCCATCAGAAAACAAACAAACAAACAAAAAAATGAAGAAAGATTGCCACACTTGAAATGAACAAACCATGGGGAAAATGTCATCTGAGTCAAATTAAAAATAATAATTCAGTTCTGAAAGTAATTGGAGATAATAGTTATGCCAAGTTACTTCTTGAAATTTTTGTACAATTAAAGATATTATTAGACTGATTCCAAAAGATAATTTGAAATGAACATCTCATCAAATTATTTTGAAATAGTGAGATTAAACTATTACCAAAGTGGTTAAAAAGAAAAAATATGAAGGAGCAATGGAAAATCAATATGAGCAAAACCTTGGTTCAAGTACACAAGGTTAAACAGGATGCAATATGAATATTATGTGCTAATGCTAACAGTAATATACATATTAAAATTTAGAAGCACACATAAATAAGACATTATACATGGAAGACTAATAAAATCATTATAAAACTTAATTTAAATAATTGAAAGTGTAGCAACTTCTAGAATGTCTGAGGGCACTGATTTTTATAAATTGTTGGAAGTTATTTAATTCTATAGATCCTTTTATGAAAATCTTAGAAGAGTCTTCAGTCTCTTCTACTCATTTACTGCTCTTTTTTCAAGAGTATTTTCCTTTTCTTTTTATAATGAACCTTTTTATTTTTTACTCTAAAGTAACCCATAGAAACTACAAATTTTATCTCACATCTTTGAGGGGATACCTTTAAAATTTAGGAAATTGCTGCTGCTTTTTTAACAATTTATTGAAGTATATCATTCATACATGTACATACATAAACTATAAGTGTTCAGTAAACATCATGAACTTACAAAACAAACATGCATAACATCATACAGGGCTCCCACACATCACCCCCCACACACACACACAAACACCCTGCATTGTTGTGAAACAATTTGTTAACAAATCATCAAAGAGAATAGTCAAAGTATTACTACCAACTATAGTCTGTAAATTCCTCCCCTATACATGTTTTAAAAAGATTTATTTATTTATTTACTTTTATCCATTTTTACGCCCCTCCCATTTTTGCTGTTTCCGTGTTCATTCACTGGGTAACTCTGTGTCCATTTCCTGCCCTCTCTTCTCATCCTTCTCCTCCTGTCTTCCCTGGGATTCGATCCTCGGAACCTCCGATGTGGGAGAGAGGCATCCTACCACCTGCGCCACCTTAGTTCCTGGTTTTTCAGTGTGTCTCATCTTGGCTCTCTCTTGTGTCACTCTCCTGTTACATCATCATCTTGCTGCATGGCTTGTGGGGCCTGGAGGTGCACCTGTACACAGGGCCTGGTGGCCCACGCACCTTCTATATTTTTCTTTTTCTTTTTTCTTTTTACCAGGAGGTCCCGGGGATCAAACTCAGGTCCCTCCCCATGGGAGACTGATGCCCAACCACCCAAACCACATCCATCCCCCTGCTATATCTCTTAAGGTTGACCAAAGATATCCAAAGTTATAGTCTTTTCTCATACAGGATGGTCATATAATAAATCAGGCTTAGTTTACCACCAGCCTTTATGCAGAGCAATCTGTATTGAACATAACCTATACATTTCTTACAAACTCATGAATCAGACACTGAGAGTACAAGGAATAGACAGGCATGTTTATCAGATATTGTTTTCACAAATTGCCCACTGATATCTTGAGTTTTCTTTCCTAGAACAAAGAATATCATCTTGGGTTAATGGTATGTTTAATTAAAATATTGATGTTCTTTTAAGCTTCTCTGAAACCCCATGCTATCCAGAGAGAACATTGACCTTTCAGCTTATTTTTATTTCTGCCTGACTTCATAAATAATTACATTACATCTCTAACATTGATATCAGCTATAATAACTAGTAATGTCAGACCATATGCAGACTCTTTTTTCCCTCACAATATCAGAATTATTATAGATATCGGTGACCTTGGAATACTTTCCATCCTACTTTGATTTCGTCTCTATGTCATCAGTATTGGATCATCCAGCTGCTAAGTGATTTATTGTTTATCTATTATCTATATTCTTTCATATTGGTACTTGAATCCTTTTATTTTGCTTAGTCATATTCATGTCTCTCTGGCCCTGGAAGATTGTATTTTCCAAAGAAGACCATCACACTATCTCTCAAAGACATCTTCTTCGCCACTGTGACCTTGTCCAGCACCCATAAAGAGATAGTGTCAACTTCCTCTCCCACTCAATCAGAGGGAAACAAACATAATCAACAAACATGCTAAGTACATAAAGGTGATTAATGCAACAAAGAAAGTGAAAAATACGGCAGAGTATTGTGTTACAAATCCCTAGGTGAAGATCAGTAGGCAACATATTCAGAGGTGGTAGGAAAGTCTTCACTGAGAAGATGGTAATTTAATTAAGAGCTTAAAGGAAATTAGGGAGTACCTGGAGAGAGGGAGGTTTATGGCAGAGAGCACAGCCAATGCAGAGGCCTCAGAGTGGTGTATATTTGGTATGTTTAGGGAATAGCAAGAGGACAGGTATCACTGGAGCATAATTAGGAGGAATAAGAGTGTTTGGAAAGTGAGATCAAAAGGGACCAACTGGGACCATTGTCAGCAATTTGCCATTATTGTGGGAGCTATGGAGGATTTTGGAGAAGTGGAGTGACATGATTTAGCCTACTTTTTAATAGAATGTCTGAATTTTGTCCTGAGAATATGCTGTGTGGGAGGACAAGAAAAGAAGCAAGGAGCAGAGTTTGTTGATTATTCCTATAATAAAGGCAAGGGAGGTGATGTCTTCATCAAGGGTATTCACAATTGAGTGGTGAGAAATAGTAAGATTCTGAATGTATTTTAAAGGTAGAGGCAAAATAATTGAATGTTTATGTAGGAAGTGTGAAAGAAAAAAAATAAGGCAAGGATGACTCCAAGGATTTTTCCTGAAGAACTGGAAGAATAGAGTTTTCATCAAATGAGATGGAGACTTCTGCAGGAAAAAATGCTGTATTATATAACATTTAATAATTAATTTGTTTCTACTCTAGTAATAGAGAGACCTTCACCTTTCTCTGTTAAACAAATTTATAGAAGCTAATTAACTTTAGTATAATAATGAAGAATCAATGCAGAAAACTTAAAAACTTCATTTGAAAAGCTTAACATATTTCCCCATATTAATGCTTTCTCACCCTACTTAAATCTTTATTTCCTGACAAAGGGGTTTACATAGACTTCTCATCCACACTGTTAAATCAATTAATTAATCTATCCACTCATTCACTAATTTGAGCAATGTTAATGAGTGCCTTCTATGGGTTGGTATTTTGTGTAGTAGTAGTGAATAATTCACACCTAAATTCTAATAAGGATAAGTAAGATGTTAAGCATATAATTTTAAATTGATAAACATAGAGTGATTTGTTATCCTTATGTTAATTTTAGAGTACTGCCTTAACTATTTTAAATATCATATGCATGTAAATATGAAATTGAGATATTTGGATGGTTCAATTTTTTTAGAAATTATTGGCTATTTTGGGTAAAACAATAGAAAGGATAATAACTCTGATAGAATTTGAGCACCTGGAGGAATATCATCTCCAGAAATAGATGTTATCCTGAAAGGCGGAAGGAAGAACTAAAGAGGTATAAACAAAAGATTGAAATGTGTAAATTTATGTTTAAAAATACTTCATATAATAGCATGAAAACTGGAGTGGTAGGATTGTATCAAGACATAAAACAGGAGCTCTGGTTAAAAAAACATTGCAATAAATCAGACAATGTATTTTGGGGATGCATAATGACTCTTAGTGATTGTGGTAGTTGTGGAGGAGATAGTATGGAATGGAAGGATATTGTACAGTAATTGAAAGGGTATTTTCTTTAGCAAAATGTGGGGAATGAAGCATTGTGGGGGATTCCTATATTTCTGGCATAAACGGAGGCACCCAGATAAAGAATAAAGACAGAGGAACAGCATTTTGAAAAGGTTCGAGAGTAGAGGAAACGTCTTATATAATTTTCTTTCTCCTAACTTCCATCTCTTGGTCCAAGCACTGAAACCCATCTGCTGTATGGGGAATGAAAATTATCTCAAGGTGCTATAATTAGTTGCAATAACAGGCTCTGATACCCGCTTTCTTGGGGGAGAAATCAAATGAGAAAAAGACTTTGAGTTTGAATGCTGAATCCTTCATATGTAAAGACTCTGGCTGCCCTCATCAGGTTTCAAGCATGTCTGCACATATAGTAATCTACCGTCTGGGTTCTAATGATGATCCCTCTAGCATGTGGATGATGAAGAACTTGTTAATTTTAGAAAACTTGAAAATGGTAGAACCAAATTGTATGTGATGTCAAACCCATGGTTTGTTGCAGTTACTACTCAGATCGTATCTGTAGTGTTTGGATGAAAGTGAACAGGACTTTGACATTATGGTTACATATGTAGTGCTACATGCATAATTGCTTCAACAAATAATTTAAAACTCTCCATTTAAAACAGAATGAAAATTTGATCTTAAAAGATCATGGTTTCATGATAAAACACTTTTTAAAAGATATCTTTTAGAATGTTATTACAGATTACGTATTCTGTTAAGGCTTTTAAAATCTGGCTGGGAATAACTACACACAAATAAATGGAAAAAAATGCAATTAAGTACGGGTATCTACTGTTGTGTAATCCCTGGTTTTCATCACAAGAATTTAGTTTGTTGATATTTTTTTTGTAGCATGAAAATGTTTTGTTTAAGAAGCTTTGTATAATTTGTGTTTTTAATTTTGTAAACAGCATCTATGTTGTAATGAGAAGTGGTTGGCAAAATCATAAAAAGTTTTTATTAACTTGCCTTCTCTTTTTGAAAATGCCTCAATATTCTTCTCTCTCAGTGTTCTCAGAACTGTTGGTAAGCTGCAAGCATTCTGTTGGAATTCTTGAAAACTTATCCAGTATAACTAAAGGATACTAATTGACCTAATCTTGAATTTCATTTTCTAGTTATGAGTTCTGTTTTTCCAAAGCTTATAATTGTACCTATTTTTTCCTAATTTTAATATATGTTTATAATTACATGGTATCCGATACATCTTGAAACTGACAGGAACAAAAATATGATGCTCAGCATTCATTAACTCAACTGTTATTACTGATTTAGTTTTAGAGATGAGAATTGCCTTAGAATAATTACCTTTACTAGAGTAAACTCAAGAGATTGATAAAAATTCTCACAAGTAAATGGAAAATCTCAGTTGGGATAAGTGCCCTGAAATATAAGGCACTTATATTTAAGGCATTTATATGACCTAAGGAATTCCTTATAGGAATCCCTAAGGAAATAGAAATTGATCTGAGAAAAAGATGAATGAAGAAGTGAGAGAAAAGATCTCCAGAGAAAACCGTATTTGCAAAGCCGCATGGAAGGAAGGAGCATAGACCAGAGCTGAAACAAGGTCAGTATGTCTTGAGTTCATGTAGTGAGAGAGAATATGGTACAAGATAAGACAGATGGAGCAGGGAACAGCCAGAATTTTGACATTTTTGATGGTCATGATTATTTTTTTAATCATACAAATAATAGCTATGATAAACAAAAAGTTAAAAATTCCTAGGAAAAGATAAGTTTTGCCCTATTAATACAAGAAAAAAATATAATATGGGCATTTTACAAGTTTTGAAGTATATTTAAGTAAAAATCAGTTTTAAAATGCTCCTATTTCATCAGGTTCAGACATTACAAATCCTAGCAGTTTTCTTAGCAATTTTATCACTTTGAGCATCATAAGTATATATTAAAATACTCAAATAATTATTTTAATGATAGCAATTTTGTGTAGAAATAAAAGAAACCAGAGGAAATTTATGCTTCTAATTTGGGAAATTAGTGAATATCTAAAATTATGGACATAATTTGATACAAAGTCAGAGATTTGTTTTAAGATAATAGAGATTGACTTTGAGTGGTTGAAATACCTAGATGCTCACCATAAATGATAGTATGATATTGAAATAAATAGATGTCCAATGAATAAACTATTTTGCATCAAACTGGAGGGATGGGGCAGGATGAAGAAAGATGTGATTCCCACAGTGATGTGCCAGCCTTAGCCATGGCTGAATGGCAATGTAAGGTTGTATCCTGTTGATTACAGATTATACAAAGTCAGGATGGCATCACTTTCCTGGAAGAGTGACAATTCCTTCTAGACCTGAGAAAAAGAAACCATATGAAAAACTTAAGGCTTGTCTTTGCATAAGGTAAAATTATCTAACTGACCAGAAAAAGAGAAAGTAGTCTTGTGGCAGAGAGGTAATATTTCTGATGGAAGAAAAGCAGCAATATCACTAACAGTTAACTATTAAAATTTACAGATCATTTGCTCATGTTTTAGTTGACCCTCAAAGCAAGCATATGAATACATGACTTTTGTGGTCTCTGTCTTATTAACTTATTGTCAATTATGTGTTTTTGTAATATGCATTCTGAAAATAGATGTATTTCCCTGGCAAATAGCTCCTTAAAATGAATGCTATACTTATAAGAATAAATCACCAAGGAAGAATATTGTACCTCTCTTTCAAAGAGAAAAATGAATTCCCTCTAAATAAGTTGTCAAATGGAAAATTCTGCTTGATGCCTGGAAAGCCATGTCTTATTAAACATAAAGCTAGCTTACAAAACCCTCTGTAATTACATGCTATCAATTTCGAAAGTTTATTCAAATAGTTCTCCACCAGGAAACATTTAATAAATCTATTGTATGAATAATTAATTAATTTACGTCAATAAAATGCATCTCATTTACAAATTCTTGAGGTAATGAAATTTTCAGATTTGTCCTTGATGGTTTTCACCTGCAACCAGAATGCTTTCTTTTCTCAATATTATTTATTACCTCTGTGATTTTACCATCAATCATCTCTACTCCCTATTTTAAGATCAATGTTTTCCTTTCCTTGGCTACTCCCTCTTATCAGATAAGCAAAGTCAAAATTAAACTATGACAAACATCTTCCCCATCTTCTCTTCTAGTGATTACATGATTTAAAACCCTTTAAAACCCTTTCCAACCTATGTTTCTTCTAACTTATCTATGTGTGTTGCATCTCTGCAACATTGTCCAAGACTGGCTAGTCTTTAGATGTATCCTGAAATCTTACTCTTCCCCTCTAATTGTGTTGTCCTTTCTGTCGGGCATATTATCCTTTTTCCCTTCTCCCCACATTGGTCCATTAAAAATTCATTTATCAATTATATGCCTCTTCAAATAAAAATCATCAAATAAGGATCACCAGGTATTCTCAGCAAGTATCAGTATCTCGCCCTTTCTAAATTTATCCCATTTTGTTTCTTTGCCATGAAGCATGATTCTGACATTCTTTTTAGGGTTGTGGTCATTTGTGTTTTATATATCACAGGGCAGAAATTCTGCCTTGGTGATCTTAATGTGAACCTCATTGCCAAGTCAGCACCTTCCCCTTAATAGCTGCCTAGCAAGAACTTGTAATTGTATCAGTCTCATACCAGTTATGAGAGAATATTCAAAGATGATTCTTTATGTGTTTTTGTATTCAGTAGCCAACTGTTCTTGGATCTGGTCATGAGCCAAATGTACCTCAATTCTGATATTTAAAGGATATATACAGAAATGTTTTCAATCTTGAAACCAAGAAACTGTGACTTTCCAAAGTTAAATGTTTTGCTAGGTTATTTACCTTACAATATGCACCTGGTATTTTATTGAACACAGTTCAAAAATACTAATGATTTTCTATTTATAGAGTGATTGCTACATTGACCTATGTTCTGAAATGAATATACCATGTTGGTGACACTTCAATGTATTTTTTCCCACTTGTGCTTCCAATGCTTCAATTTACTTCTTTTATAATATCTTCAATCATTAATGTGGGATATCTAAAAGGAAATTTTATATGGATTGCTGTGTAAATATCTAGGTCACCTGTAAAAAAATGTTCAGGAGGTGTGTTCCTAGACTAAAATTACTTGTGGATCAGCCTTACTTTGCAAACACATTTCAAATTTCTGCTTGTTCGTACAGTTTAAGGATTTCTCATGTTTTTTCTTCTCTATATCCTTTAATTGTTTTTGCATATTTGGTTTATGTGGTTTTAAAAGAATTTATTCTGAATTTTAATTCCTATTCTAATCCTAATTTATAAGAACGTATGATCTCTTATTATAAATTCAAGCAAACATCATGTGTCAAAAATATTGCAATTTGAAAAAAACTACTGTTTTAGATGGTACAATTTGTTTTTCTTAAGTAGTGGATAGAGAAAACTTGATATGGCAGATGGTGGGTGGGTGGGCACCTTTTAGGCATAAACAATTGTGGAAAGCTAGAAGCCATGGAGAGTGATTCTGAATAAACTGGCAAGGAATTGTATAATCTGTACACAAAGAAGCTAGTATGGAATTAAGTGTTTGAGTTCAATATTGATGAAAGTAATATATCATTTCTTAACACTGGATTATTTTTTATTTAAGCAAGATGACTGAACTACATGCCTTGATATATCTTGATATCAATTTGTAATGAATAAAGAGATAGTTATCCATCATCTGTCTTTTTATGTTACCTGTTGTTAAAAAAAGAAGTTTTGAAAAAGGCACTGTTTATACATGTATTTGTTGTATACAAAGAAAGGCTTTCAGTGTTTCCAATGTTTAAATATATTAGGAAAAATGCAGTGTTGACAAAATTCATACAGCTTATGTGTGTATGTGTGTGTATATATATATATATATATATTTGCATACACAGATATTTGAAATTAAATAAAATATTCTAGCAAAGTTCTTAAAATCTTGATCTTTGGAAAGATTTGTAAGGTACATTATTTTTAATCTTGATCTAATTAATTATTTTTTACTATCTTGCATGTAATAAAGATAAATTATTTTCTAGCTATACAGCTGAGTGTGAATTTACAATATTTTAATGTTAACTCTGAACATGCATATTAAATGTAATCATAGCATAAAATAGCTAAGTAAATTATCAGATATTAACATCTCTTCAAGCTAACTAGGTACAAAATATTCTTATTATTAAGAGCACTTACTCTGGGATCATGTGACCTTGGTTCAAATATCTGTTATGTCACTACTTTATAACCTTGTAACATTTGACAAATTCTTATTTTTTACAATCCACAAGTCTTTTATTTCATTTTATTTTTTACAGCTCTTAAGCCATGAATTCATATGGAATAGCTCCAGTAGCTCAGACTCTTTTCCATTGGTTCTCACAAAGTGTGCTTCTCTGGGTGGAGCAGGCTGACACTTCACTTGGATTCAGGTACCTTTCTCTTTGGCTTCTTCTTTATCTGATCATTTTCCTTCACACATTTTAGGAAGCTATCTAGGCTCTTAGAGTGCTTAACATGCTCAATATGTATATTAATTCTGTTGGTAAGAATCTTCCCCTTAGCAGGCTTGTTTACCACAATACCAACAGCATGCTGGGTAACATTGTAGAACTTTCTGGTTTTGCCATGGTAACATTTGTGGGGCATTCCTTTTTTAGCAATGCCCATTCATTTATGTTTACAATATCACCTTTCTTGTAGACTCATATATATGTGGCTATGGCAGTTTGAGATTACTTATGAATTCCAAAAAGAGTTATTATGTTTGTAAGCAGGTCTGTTCCGCAGGGCATGATACCCTTTGATTGTGTTAGATTCAGCTGAGATGTCTTTGATTAAATTATGTTGAGATTAGGTCTTTGATTGACCACGTCAGTAGAGAGTAACTCAGTTTAAGTCCCCAGCCCCTTTGTGGGCTATAGAAACAGATACTCACTCAAGAAGACACACACAAAAAGATACATGGAAGAAGAGACAGAAAACTTCATTAGTTTTAATACTGGGGTCCTGGAGACAGCTGAGCCATTCACCTGATAGTTTACAGCTAACCTCATAAAGAGACTAGAACAGCCAGGAAGCCCTGAGAAATGAGACTTCCAGCCTAAGCTGAGATAGGAAGAAGCTGGGCCCATGAAGCCTTAAGAGGAAGAGGAAGGCTGAACCCTCACAGATATTGGCAGCCATCTTGCTTCAACACGTGGCAACAGACTTGGGTGAAAAAGTATGTCTTATGCTACCTTGAGTTGGACTCTTTAGGGCCTTGTAACTGTAAGCTTTTTACCCAAAATAAATTTATAAAAGCCAACAGATTTCTGGTACTTTGCATCAGCACCCCTTTGGCTGACTAATACAGTGGCCAAATGAACAACATCATGTTTCCTAAAAGAAGCAACATATAGTGGGTTCCTCTCCTCTTTCCCTTTGTGTTTGTCATTTTGGTGAGTTACTGCAGTGTGCACTGCATCCACCTCGGGAGTTTGCAAGGGAAGTAGGCGGAAAAAGACTTCAGGCGGAGAGGGAAGTTTGCTCATACCAGCCCAGCTGCAGTCTTGTCCAGACATACAGGCATGTCCGTCCTTTATTTGCAGGGTTGTTTATACACTACTGTTATCGCTGAAACATTACACAGAAGGAACATGAAATGCAACTTCCCAGAATCATTTCGGCTGTGCCCAGAAACTATGTGTGCTGGCCCAAGGATTTTATGAGCTAATAGCTGATTTAGCAGTTGGGTCACTGCCCATGTCTTAACCTTCACACATGCAAGATGGTAGTTCTGGCTGAAGAGAAGGTTTTTGACAAATTATTTAACCTTTATAGGTGGGTCTCATATTCCTCATCTATATAATGAAGGTGGTATCACTACATACTTCATAAAATTGTTGTGAGGATTATACATGTAAATATGTGTAAAACATGTCTGACAAAGAGTCAGATAAACATAATTGTTAAATGTATAAATAAGTAAAAAGGCATTTGATGAACTGACAAAATAATATTTTTAAAGTGACAAACAGTAATATTGGGGTGAGCATATCTAAATAGGTAAATCATTTTCTATTTTTTCTATATCATGCTTAATATATAAGGAATTCTAAAAGAATATTAAACATTTGGAGGGCATGTTACAAACAGATACATTGTAAACTGATGACATGACATTTAGAATACATTCCCTAGGAGGCATTTTTTTTTTTTCCTAACTTGTCTTTATTACAGCATGTCTTGCATGTTATACAGAGATTTGAAATACTCATTACCATTCCAGAGTAATAACACATAGTTAATACAATGTTTGTGTCAACTCCATGCATCAACTTAATGAGAGTAATTGAAACCAAACAAAAATTGAAAACTGAAATTCAACAGAAAAACTTCTATGATATTTTTGGGTAGAGGAATTCCATAGTTAATACATCACTTTGGAGAAAGGAAAAAACAAATGCCACAATTTAAAAAATGATATCTAAAATAAATGTCATAACGTCTAATGCATGGAGATTAATCTACTTACTTCTATTATGGGCAACATAAAAGACCATATTTCTTTCTTGAAAGGATCGCTTCAGGGCTTTTGATTGGGCTACGCCAGTAAGATATAACTCAGGTTGGGTTTCTGCCCACTTGCTGGGTCTGATATAATGGAAATGTACAGAAAGACTGACTGAGACAGACTGAGGAAGAGAGAGCTCTGTCATTTTTAATCCTGCCATGTGACAGAAAGGAGAAGGCTCAAACAGCTGAGGGCCAGGGGAGACATAAGCCATCTTGCCTGATGGCTTATAGCTGAAAATGGGAAGAGAGCAGAACAGCCCAGACTGATACAGAAGGGCTTTCCAGGAGAGAGGACTACAGGATCCCTCAAACATGAAGCCTCAAGAGGCTGGGCCCATGGAGCTCAAGGCAAAGAGGAAGCCTGGAGGGGAAGGAGAGGCAGTTCTGTGAGCCAATTTCCTGAAATATAAACAACCTTACATACTTTTTCTTATTTTTTCCTATTGCATTTCATTTCAAGCAAGCATCTTCAACCTTCATTTCAACCATCTTTATATTCCTTCATAAGTAATTCTCTACTCTAGGATTCTTCCACCTGGAGTCCTGATATATGAGGCCATTTGCACAAAGTGGCCCTTGCAACAATCCATGAGTGCATGTAATCTTATCCATTTGTTTAAAATAGTGACATATAATATGTTCAGATAACTTATCAGGACATAGAAAAGTCATGTTGAGACACAATGATTACCAAACTCTGTCTGCTTGCTATTCTACCTGAATAAGTAGAACTTAATACTTGGGAAATATTTGGATGTAAAGTCCTAGGAAAGAACTGATAAGTTCCTTGAGGTCTCTAGTATTAACCACATTATTTCATCTTAAAATCCAAACACAAGTTTTTCTATTCTATTTTACATTAATTATCTGCCTTATTCACTAATAAAAGTATATATATATGTGTATGTGTGTGTGTATACTTATTATTTGAAAGTTAAGGGGAATTACTTTTTAATGTTTAAGAAAAATATTATTGAAGAAAGAAACCAAGAGGAAAAGATTAAAAATATCCAATGATTTATACCATTTATTGAATTCCTAATATGTGTCAGGCATTTTAAATACATCAACTAGAAGCCATACCAGCCTGATAAAGTCAATCTCTATTTTATAAATTATTAAACAGAAGTTTAGCAAGGATATGTGTCCTGTGAAAACATGCACAAAATGAAGAAGGCAGATTTAAGTTTCAAATATAGACCAGTTTGATTTTATACTCTGTGGATTTTCTAATGATCGTAGCAATGAAAAATGTCATTTCCTCAAATCAGTACATTATAATAAAATATTTCTGTACCAGGAAGAACCATAACTGCATGACTCCTATATTCCCAATCTCAAACAGTGATCAGTGTGGTAAGAATAAACAATTATTGTAGTATATGATAGCAATGCAAGAGTAGAAATGATTCTATATTATTAGTTAGTATACCAATAACTAATGATGAGAGAGGAAGTAAGGCAGGAAAAGTGACTATGAGTGGTAATGAAAATAAATTGTATATATTCAGCAGATTTGAACCCCCAGACATCCTGGGAAACAGGAGAAGTTGAATATGTATTTGTATTCAATGTGGGAATCGCTACTTCTCTGAAGCATGAAACCACATTACAATCATCTTAGCCTCCAGAATTCCAGAAGGTATTAATGATTAGAAAATAATCCTTCCTTGAATTTCAGCCACAGCATTTAACTCAATAATCCACAATGTTGGTTAAATACTGTGTAAAAAAATGTTTCTTTTTCCAAGACCATCAAAGTAATGGAATTCCCCTTTCCCATACATTATTACCCACAGTGATTACCAGTTAATTTTTACTATAATTGTCATGATTTTTAATGCTTTCCTATGACATTTCCCTCAGATTGTTCCCTCTTGGTTTTATACTTTTGATTATATTAAATTTAATTGCTCTGCCCATATGAATACTTCAATTTCCTTTAAATGAAAGATGTACTCAATTTTAGAATGCATTGCTACTTGAGTTTTTCCATTAACCAAAACTAAATGTAGTGTTTACCTTTTAAAATTTTATTTTTAATTGTGAATAGAAATTGAAAGATATTAATATAGGCATATTTCAATTAACCATAATCAGACCAAATTCAAAATATTGAAATATATATTTTAGATATTTTTACTATGTGCAGCTATATCTAAATCCATATCAGATCTATTATCTCTCAAGCCCCAGATGCAACTATTGTCCTGAGGTATCTTTTAAACTACTTACCATACATTGTAGAAATAAAATAAAGTATGATTCTGATTCTTTTTCCAAATTTACATAAATCATATTGTTTGTCCATATATTTTTGGTGAATTGGTTTTAAATCTACATATATGCTATGATTTTTATAAATCTATATCAATATATCTAAATTTGTACCTATAACAACATTTATATTCTTACCTCCATATTTTATTAATTTTTACCATCATTAAAATGAAATGACTATCCACAATACATTCGTTTATTTATCAGTTTAAAATTCTAATATATCTTAGTGGTAATAGTAATTTAGATGGCTTCTACTTTTTTGTTCTTATTTCAATTAAAATTTGTAATTATTAAATACTTTATACTATATAATTATGTATAATAATTATATATATAGTTAGCACTGCATTCACATTTTCAACAGTTCTTTTGTTCATTATTGCCTTTTGCATACTACAATTTTCTTCTATCTTAAATTTTCTTCACTATTTAAAAAAACTTTTATTGAAGTATACCATTCATACATGAACATACATAAACAATAAGTGTATAGTAAAAGTTGTGAATTTACAAAACAAACATGCATATCATCATACAAAGCTCCCATACATCTCTCCACCACCAACACCTTCCATTGTTGTAAAACATTTGCTACAAACAATGAAATAGCATCATCAAAGCATTATGGCTAACTATAACCCATATTTTTCATATGGTGTACTTTTTCCCAACCCACCCAACTATTAACAACTATATTAGTATTATATATTTGTTACCATTCATAAGTGAATATTCTTATATTTGTCCTATTAACCATAGTCCATCTTCCACCACTGAATTTCCTGTGTTATACTTTCCCACGCTTTGTACAATCCATTCAAAGTGTACACTCAGTGCCTCTCATTTTCATCCCAGAGTTATGCTGTCATCACCTCAGTCAAATTTAGAATATGTTCATTACTTCAAAAGGAAAAATCCCATACCTCCTTACACCCCACTATTGTTGTACCTTAGAATTGAAGTAATATCTTGTCACTGCTGAAAAATATTAGAATATTACTACCATCCATAAGTTGCATTAGTTGTAATTTTCCCTTGTATCACCATATTCCTAGCACTTTGTAACAGAATATTCTTATATTTATATTATTAACCACAATCTTCGTACCACCGAAATCACATGTTATACATTCTGTAGATTATTTTCTAGTTTCCCTTCAATTGTCATTTACATCCACAGACTATGCTTTTCAGCTACAATCACATTTATAAATCAGCAGTGTTAGTTATACTTGATATAATATGTTACTATCAACTCTATTCATTTCCACACTTTTACAATTAACCTTAT
This sequence comes from Cabassous unicinctus, assembly GCA_029593785.1. NCBI lineage: Eukaryota > Metazoa > Chordata > Mammalia > Cingulata > Chlamyphoridae > Cabassous > Cabassous unicinctus. Next base: position 34,382 of record JAQZBX010007739.1, on the reverse strand, counting down.
TAATAATGCCGTATACATTTCCTTCATTTTTAAAGGACAGCCTGTAAAATTTCATTCAGCAGTGATCAATGTAATTACTTTGAGCACTTTTGTCTGAAAATCGTTTATTTTATATTCACTCTTGAAGAAACGATTTAATTTGGTTTAGAATTAATTCATTTAGCAAATATTTAATGCATATTTACCTGCAACAGATATTTATGTAGATGTTGTGATATAGCAGTGAATAAAACTGATCAAGATACCTACCCCTACGGTGCTATATTCTAGTGGGGAAAGGAAAACAAACCAAATTTAGATAGATAGATGATAGATGATATAGATATAGATATTGATAGATACAGATATAGATGGTAGGTAGATGATAGAGGTATTTAGTAAGATGGTGAAAAATGAAATAAAGTAAAACAAGGAATGGAGTAAGGTGTATTTAAGTTTAGGTGGTCAAATAATTAGGACAAACCTCATTTTAAAAAGTTTAATTTTTAAATTTGGTAATGACATGACAGATACAATGGACTAAGCCAAGTACTAAGAGGAATTGCAAGTGGAAACAATGTGATGGAGTAGCTTGAATGACATGGTGAATAAATAACAAGTAGGACTATGTGAATAAAATAGGGATTCAAAAGTGAAGGTCTTAGGAAATAAGTTCATAGGAGTAATGGCGAGGCTAGATCATGTCGGATCTTGTAAGGCATTTAAAAAAAATTGGTTTTGCTCAAAGTGAGATGGGAAATAATTAAAGAGTTTTGTGCAGAGCAGCCACATGATCTGACAAATTTCAATGGAATCCTTCTGCTATTGTGTTTAGTGGAGTCTAAAGCAAAAAGGGAGAAAGCCAGCTATTACAATTATCTAGGAAGAGATAATGGGGTTAGAAACAGATTGACATTTGTGAAAGTGGTGAGAAGTAATCCTTGAAAATAGAGATGATCTTATCTGTTGAATGCTAAGATCTGTGATCTAAAAGTAAGGAGAAAAGGCGATTTAATGAATACAGTTTTGTTTTGTTTGCTATTTTAATTGATATATTTTTTTCTTTTGTTTTCTGAATCTGGTTGGATGATGTTGCCATTAACCATGTATAGGAAAATTGTAGTTGGAACAGCACAGGGAGAAAGATGTTAAGAAAACATCAAGATGCTTTTAAGATATTATTCTTTGCCTTTCGTGGTCTTCAGTTTCTATGAAACATTTCTACATCGAGATTTCTTATAATCTATCCTATCCTGAACTCTGTGTTATGAGAAATCTGAAACAGAGCACATGTGAAAACTAATCACAGATGATGATAAAAATGAACAGTGTTTGGAAACTGTAGCGTTCATTGTAAGAATGTATTTATTACAAACATACAAGTCATGTATGTCTTAAGATCTTTATGTTTTCCCTAATATATTTCTTTAAAGAAAAATTTAATTTGTTAAGCTTCCTAAAATATTCTAAGTATGTTTTATATTCAAATTATTCAGTATTTATTTAGTTCTGAAGATCTAAAACCCATTAAAAAATAAATCCTCAGAAAGGAAAATTCATATGCTGTTCAGCTCAGTGCTTGAGTGCTTGCTTCACCTGTACAAGGTTCTGGGTTCAATCCTTAGTACCTCCTAAAAAGAAATGTGCCTGTGGAAGACTTAGCCACTGGATGAATGCTGCAAATATTTTCTTAGTTTCTGTTCTCTGTCTCTCTATACAAACTTATTTTACCTATTGTGCCAAACAACTGAGTTCAAGGCAGCTTCAACAGCCTGAAAACACCATAATGACAGTCCTATGTGGAGATGTTAGCCTGTGAATCTCCATTAACTTTTGAGAGTGGATCTCTGCAAAGAAAATCCAAATTTGGGGGAGTGAAAATCTAACAACAGGCATATCTCTGATATATTGCAGGTTCGGTTTGAGACGACCACAGTATAGTGAGTCACCACAATAAAGTGAGTCACACATTTTTTTTATTTCCCAGTGCATATAAATGTTATGTTTATACTATACTGTCATCTATTCAGTGTGCAATAGCATTATATCACAGTTCTTGCATAACCAGCCGCATTGTCAATGAACAGTAATATTTTGAAAGGACTCTATTTTTTTTTCTGAGCTGTAGGTCTCAAAATTGGGTTTAAAATATTCACTAAACCATGTTGTAAACAGATTCACTGTCATCAGAGTTTGCTGTTCCATTTCTAGAGCACAGGCAGATTAGAGCTAGCATAATTCTTAAGGGCCCTAAGATTTCCAGAATGATCAATGAGTACTGCTCCTAGTAAGGCAGTCCACCTTTCCTCTGAAGCTTTGAAGACAAACATTGACTTCTTCTCTTTAGCTATGAAAGAAGATGGTATTTTTCTCCAATATAAGGGTGTTTAATTTACATTGAAAATCTGCTGTTTACTGCAGTCGCCATTCTCAAAGATCTTAGCTAGATCTCCTGGATATCTTGCTGCAGCTTCTATATCAGTACTTGCTGCTTCACCTTGCACTTTGATGTTATGGAGATGGCTTCTTTCCATAAACCCCAGAGTTTATGGAAAACCATAACCAGCTAGCTGCAAACATTACTTCTGCAGGTTCCTTACCTCTCTCAGCCTTCATAGAATTGAAGAGTTAGGGTCTTGATCTGGATTAGGTTTTGAATTAAGGGAGTATTGTGGCTCATTTGATCTATCCCGACCATCAAAACTTTCTCCATATCCACAATAAGGCTGTTTTGCTTTCTTAACTTTCATGTGTTCACTGGATTACACATTTAATCTCCATCAAGAACTTTTCCTTGGCATTTGCAATTTGGCTAAGTGGTGCAAAAGTCCTAGCTTTCAGCCTGTCTTGGCTTTTGGCATGCCTTCTTCATGAAGCCTAATCATGTCTTGCTTTTGATTTAAAGTGAGAGACTGGTAACTCTTCCTTTCACTTGAACTCTTAGAGACCATTGTATGGTTATTAATTGGCTTAATTTCAACATTTTTATGTCTCATGGGATATTGAAGCCTGAGGAGAAAGAGAAACATGGTCAGTGGTGGAGTAGTCAGAACACTCAACATTTATCAGCTAAGTTTGTCATCTTATATGGGCAAGATTCATGGCTCCAAAAAATAATTACAATAGTAACATCAAAGATCACAGAGCACTATAACACATATATTAATAAAATATTGTGAGAGTTACCAAAATTTGCCTCAGAAACATGAAGTGAACACATGCTGTTGGAAAAATGGTGCCAACAGACTTGCTTGAGGCAGGGCTGCCACAGACCTTCAATTTGTAAAAAAAATGTAATATCTGTGAAGTGCAATAAAGTGAATGCTATAAAATGAGGTATGCTGCTTTTCATGGTTGCTGAGGCATCCATTTCTAGTGCCAGAACAATAAAGTAATGTGGTACTCAAGGAGCATAACAATTTTGTTAAGAAGGAGCTGTGGATGGGGAAGGAGTTATTGGCATCTCTATTGCAAATTATAAGCTAAATAATTCCAATATATAAAAATAATACAAAATAATTTCTTGATAGGCATAAAAAATCCCACATTTAATGTTATTTTCAAACTAGTATTGGTTATTAATTGTTATTTTTTACTTATTTCTTTAGTTTTGAATAAATTCCCTGACTTGTAATTCATAAATGTTTATCAGTGACAATACCATCTGGAGACATGCATATTAGAAATGATAGTGCAAAAAGTTTAATTTGTAATGTTGCTGAAAAATGTGATCTGAAATTTCTTCAGCCATTTTTGAGTTAAATCAACTGTAAAATAATTATAAGTTTCTCCAAGTTCCTGTAGGAGTTTTTGCTGCTAAATAACTTGAAGTGTAAAAGGTCCAAATTTTCAGACATTGCATGCACTTATTCTTCTCCAAGGAATTGTGCAAATTTAAAGACAAAAAAATATAGTAATGTTGAGCCAAATATTGGTTTTCACACTTGCATGTATAACAAAATTGTAGTTTATAAAATAGCATTTTAGAACTGATATAAATGCTAACATGAATATTATGAGAATGTCAAAGTTTCTTTTCCCTAACTTAGCATTATAAACTTCCTTTTAAAGTTATTATTCTTAAAAATTAATACTGCAATAAGTTATGATAAAATCTGAACATTTATCAATACTAGCTTTCATTATTATACCATTACACCATAACACCAAATTGTTAATATATAGTGCCTCTAATTTTATGTGAATAATAAACTTTGTGTTTTGCGTTTAAAAAGATACAGCGAGCAGATGTGGCTCAAGAAGTTGAGTGCCTGCTTCTCACATGGGAGGTCCTGGGTTCGGTTCCTGGTGCCTCCTTAAGAACAACAACAACAATAGACAGACAACATGCAAACAGGCAAGGGATCCAACCCAGGGTACCCAATCGGGCTCAGTGGTTGAACACTAGCTATGAGGTCCCGAGTTTAATCCCCGACCCCAGGTACCTCAAAACAAAAACAAAAAAGATACAGATCAATCTGATATATTGCTTAATGATTTTGTATAGGTGCTATTTTTTATTAGTTTTCAGTTTATTTAAATTGTATTTACATAACATAAATTATATAATTAATGTGAACTTTATAGTCAGTTTTACATATATTATCAACAGAAAACTTAAATTTATACCCTCAATTTTTGGCATTTTCGGAGTCCCCCTTTTATTTTATTCTTCTTCTCTGCCTTCTACTATTCATTATTCTCAACTTTTAAAAGAAAAGTAAGACATGATTTAATCTAGCTGATATTTCTATACCTTGAACTCTCCTTTTCTTTAGGAAATTGGTTTCCTTAACTTTTTGTAATCTAGGTTCAATACCCTTCAAAAAACAAATGACTAATTAAGATTCAGATTTAATTCATCATTCAGATTCAAGTGATATTTACTGAGCATCTACTTTCAAACTTAAAACACATAATATCATCCTTGATCTCTGTGTGAGGATTTTATTACTCTTGTACCTAATAAACTGCTTTGTAAACATCTTCAGAAATTTGAAATGATTTTGCCTGAGCAGAGGTGTGCATTTAATTTAGGCTTTTGATGCATGTCAATAGGGTCTAATCATGAGAGAGAAGTCATAGAGTAATTTGAACATAGAAATGTTAATTCTAAGGATTACTAGCCATAAGGTGTTTTAAATTATGATGGGTTTGCTAGTGAGAAGTAAAGAGCACTCTAAAAATATGGGAATAGCAGCTGTAGAGAGCAGCTACCACCTTTATAACTGAGACAAGGCACCTATGGAAGAAACCTTGGCTGAGAGCCAAACTTTGTTGGAGGGAGCATCACTGGCTCACTGAATGACATTGATGACACTGTGGTGTCATGTTCATGGAACTGTTGGAAATCCTCCTTCCAGAAATTATTGGAAATCCATTTTCTAGGGTGCTTGCTTAAAGAAGTTCATGAAATGGAATTTCACAGGAGAAATTCCACTACAAATTTGTCCAAGGCGGTAGTCAAGGGAAGATACAGACCTCTGGGTGCTGCTGTCTCCATGCACTTCAGGGGCTGGGCATTAAAGAAGCAGTGAGAGCTACAAGAGATTGGTGCTGGAGAAGCTGCAAATTCCTGGGAACAAAAGGTATTCCCCTACAAAACTGCTTGAATTGAGTGTTGTGTGGAAGCTGCTGGCTTCTGGGTGCTAATGACCACTGGGCACTGCAAGATTCAAATACTGGAGAAGCTGTGAGCTCTATAAGGGCCTGGTGCTGGAGAAAACCACACAATGCAGGACCCTGATGATTGAGCACATCCAGACCTGGAAGCAAATTCTTCTTCCTGCAGCTTCTCTACAGCAGCCTCTATTTACAAAACTTTAGTGCTGGCTAGCAAATGAAAAATATTAAATGAGCCATATCCATTTTTACAGCATAGGTTTTAAATGGTAAATTTGGAGCCAAAAAGCAATAAATTGATGATTGGCATTTGCTGCAAATTCAAAATATTTATTTTCAGGTTGGATGAAATGGTGAATCCCATTTTTGAATCTCCAATTTCAGATTTACATATAAGGAAATTTCCCTTTCACTATAACACTAAATTCTTTGTGGTTCTGTTACAAAGGGAGATAATCTGATTGCATCCACATCAGGCCCTGAAGAACTATGAGTATTGAGGTAAGCTAAAGTATTCAGAAGCTATAGTGAGTGTGTAAGTCACCAGTTCTCTGAGTTTTGGTCAGTACTTGGAAATCTCACAGGGAAATGGGCATTTGGGATACGGGGGTTTAAACTGCATATTGAAGAAAACACTTGTACCTCCCATGTGAGATCAGAGGCTGAGGTCCACATTCAGTATGATTTGGCAAGAACTTTGCTCCAGACCTTTCAGCCATCTCATGAATTATGTTTGGTAAAGCTCCTCCCCATCTCTAGCATGACCATGAAGTTTGAGTCCAGCCATGATGGTGACAGGTTCATCTTGACAGAACCCATGGCCCAAGAGTATGTCTGAGTTTTCTATGAGATTGATCACCTTAAGCATTGGCTGTAGCCATTTCCACAAAATGGCTTAATAAAAGGCCAACCTGCAGGACAACAGCCTTGTTCAAGTAAATCCTTACCTCCCACAGGAGGGAAGAATTCTGTTTTTCTCACTGGCTACCACAACCCCCATATCCTTAGTTAAATCTTTCAGCCAATATTTGAAATTATCCTAGCTGTCACCTTTTCTTCAGCATACTTAATTCCAACACTTTGGTTCAGTTTTGATCATTATAAAGCTATATTATTTTCTGTGAACTCCAAATAGGTATTTACTCTACAGGATTTGATTGAAATTATTATTTTTAAATTTTTACTTTTTAGTTGTGGAAAGAACATTGAAAACTATGGATAAGGAAATCCTGCTTTTGAGTGTTAGCTCTGCCACTTGTATATCATAACGGTCTAAAAATCTAAAAAAATAATATAATCTCCCCAGACTATAGTTTCCTCCTCTCAAAAAAGAGTGTTGAAGATTCAGTAACTATTGTCCCTTCAGTTTTTCTCTAAGTATTAGGTTACATGATAAGTATATAAAGTGGTAGATATTATTACTGCCCCTCAATATTTTTAGTTCTCTCTCGCTTTTGGGTACATCAGGGGACTGAATTTTCTGGTCACCTGGAAGTTGATATTGCCAGATGACTTCATTTGACCATTGACCTGTGGTCAGAAAAATGAATGCCACTTCTAGGTGAAAATAGTTAAGAAAATTCTTGCCATGCTACTGAGATCTTATAGTTATGCATTTATATGGTGGTACCCCAGATCAAAGCAATCTGGAATACCAACACAAGACTCCAGCTGCTATTATAGAATTACCCTGACCACAACACACATTACATGGATGAAGTATGAACATTTGTTATTTTAAGCAACTCTCTTGTTGCTTACCACAACATGACTAATAAAAAAATAAAAATAAAAAATAAATCTAGCTTCTTATACCAGAAGATAGAAACATAGTTATATAGGCAGATATGACATTGAAGGCAACATTTAGCACACAAGATATGTCAGGCACAACTCTAAGAGTTTTACCTAAATTACCTCATAAATATTTACCCCATCCATTTAAGGAATGCAAATGAATGATTCCTCTTTTATAGGAAAACACTAAGCAGCAGAAAGTATAATTTGCCAAAGTTCACAGACTAGGAAATGACAGGCCCATGTTCTGAAAATATAGCTCCTCCTCTTAGCTGCTAATGGATAGTTAGCTTAAATAGATGGGCAATTCTTTCTAAAGAAAATTTCAAAGAATATATTTGAGTTGTACAGTAAAGGAATTTATTTCATGGGAAGGAAAATTTCTTACATACGACATGGCACGGATATGGCCATAAGTGTTATCAATATATCTTAAAATATTTTTCACATTTCAATATGTCATCTATTACAGTTTGAAACTGCTATGGCAGAAGGTATAATAATTTTCTTAAAGTAAAGTAATAATTTAGTAAAAGAAATAATTTAATGCATATTTAATGAGACTCTTAATTTTCAAGTTGTCTTCCAGCCATAGTATCTCCTATTACTAATTAAAATACTAACTGTTGTGAACGCTTTAGTGAACTTAACCAAATATGCTAACCTGAGATAACAAATAAAGAACAATTTAACTGTGAGCTAAAACAGGGTGAAAAATGTAATCCTGTTCAAAATTGTGGAAATAAGTGAAATTTTCTACGTGTTCTTAACTCTAATCCATTCCTGTAGATGTAAACCCAGTGTAAGTAGGGGCTTTTGATGAGGTTACATCAGTTAAGTTGTGGCCACCTCATTCAGGATGTTACTTAAAATAGAATCTATTTATAAATAGAATAAATAGAGAGAGAGAGAAAGAGAGAGAGAAAGAGAGAGAGAGAGAGAGAGAGCAACATGTAAGCAATAAGCTGAAAGAAATAATGAAACCTGAGAAGAGAAGGGAGACACTTGCAACATGTGCCTTGCCATTTGACAGAGGAGCCAAGGATCGCCAGCAACTGGTCTTTGGAAATAAAGCACTGTCTTAATGATGCCTTGATTTGGACATTTTTTCAGCCTCACACTTGGCAAGCTATTAAATTGCCATTATATAAGCCAACCCATTTCATGGTATTGCTTTAAGCAGCCCAGGAAACTAAAATAGTAGTAAAGGAGATAGAGTGATGACAGAGCCTTTGAAATACCAACTTAATCATTGACATTGTCAACAGTAATCACATAAAAAACGTAGTGTTCAGTGTTCACAGCTTCGAGAGTGGTGGTTAGTTTAGATTAATTATACTCTTGATTACGTATATCTAGAGAGGGTATCTCATTACTGAATCCACTTCTGTGACCTCTGTTTCCCTAATTAGAACTACATCTGTTGTTCAACACACACGTGTACATATGCACAAACACACACTTAAAAAGCAGGCTTTTAAAATGTCTGGTTAAAAAGCCTAAAAATGTTTTTATCACATGCAAAA
>JAQZBX010007739.1:0-25358 GCA_029593785.1 Cabassous unicinctus | reverse complement strand
ACAAGAGAGATTGTTTTCAATGGACCAGAATTTTGAGGAATTTCTGGAAGATATGAAACAGATGGGAACAGATGGAGGGCAAAGCTGATCTGTGCAGGATAGCCTGTGATTCAAAGGAAGAAAAAGGGGAAAACCTGGAGGAATAAGCAGGTTTTCTAAACTAAGCCCTGAAAGCAATCAAAGCTCAGAACAGAAGGGGTTTACAACAAGGCAATCTGGGTAATAAGGCAGAAACTGAAGGGATTTAGATTCTGGCCTAGTGATTACCACACAAGGTGGCTGGTACAATCACATTTGCCAGGGACTGTTTAAAAATTAACTGAGCGATATGGCATGGAAATCTTTCAATATGGGCAGCAGAGACAAAGAGAAGAAGAGATTTACCACAGTAAACATTTGAATGTCATTAATAAAACTTGAAAGGACAATAATGATTTAGCATATTTGGAAAATATCCTAACTCATCTGGTATTTTCTTTCCTATTGGAACTAGGAAACCAATATTCTAACTGGACACAAAATTCTTAACACTTCACCAACTTTGGAAGTTTGGGCAGCTTCAAGAGCAGTCAGGGGGATCAACTTTAGGATATCCCCAGACTATCCTTCAATGACGACAACTGAACAACTGGCTAGACACTACACACTGAAGCCTCACCTGATATGAAAATCACCTTAAAAGGAATCATGTAATGTAGGTAACTCCATAGCTAAGGTCCTGATTGAAGAAGCCCATTATCTGAGGGAAGGCTTCCAATTAGACCCAAATGCTCATATTAATCACGCCCCCCCCCCCCATTTAACCAACATGCACATTAAAATGTCCCTTCTGACAAAACTCTGACTAGTCACTAGTTTGGGATTGGAGAACAGAATGAATAAAGGAGTGATCTTTTTATAAACTCACTTGGGTGGTTGATGAAATATTTAAAACATCTGGTGTATTAATTTTACTTCTAGGATATTTGTTAATATGCATTAAAAATCAAATATAAACTTTGTAGATAGGATAACTCCACTAATGAGTATTAACTTCTTTTCACTAAGTATTATAAAGCTGTCACCCAATAATTTAGGTTTGCATATCTGAGTTGACACTAAGAGTAAGTAGAGAAAAAGAAAGTACTTGCTTCAGAAGAAAAATGTTGGCACAAGGACCAGTGATGAGTAGAATTGGTTTACTGATCATCCTGCTTCTTTTGATGACATCCTCAAGAGTTACTGAGTTACTTTTGTTTTCTAACTACACACACATTTGCCAGAGATACAAAATAGTTGTCAGAATATTGTCCAGGATGTGTATTTAAGTTTTAACTTTTGGTAACCACAGTCATTCCAGAGAAAAATAATTGGAAAATGAGAGTATACTGTCTTAGGGACAAAGTTGGGATATCAGCACACTACATGTTTACTACAACAGTTTTGTTCACTTTGTCACCTGCAATTAATAGGCTTAATTATAGTTTTAATTGCCTGCTGTTAAAAGTATTCTATTTTTCTGCCCATGAAAAGGTTTGGGGAGATAGAACTAAGATTTTTCCTTATTCTTATTTTTTTTTCCAGCTTACTCACAGCCAAATGAAATAGAAAAGTAATTCCTGTACCTCAGATTCCTGGACAGTGACTTTGAAGGATGTTAAGCAAAACACCCTGGATATCTTAACCTAGACTTTCTTTTTGTAAAAGCAACTGATTTGAAAATGACCAGACAAACAAAAATAACTAGACATATCCAAAAATACATGAATTTTCAAAAGAGATTAAACGAGTGGAGCAAATAGAGCAATTAGCTATTAATGAAAAAGCTGAATGCAGGAAATAAGATAAATCTTTGGGGAAAAAAAGCACAAAAATTCTAAGTCCTTTTCCCAGGGAGCAATCATTAAATAAGCTTGGAGAAAAATAATAACTTTGGAAGTAAATTTGTTGTGCTCAAACAATGGGAAAAATCTCCATAAAGGCACTGAATGGGTACTATTGAATATTGACTATCATTTGGAAGATTATCTTTAGGTATTCTACCATGCTGCAGAACAAACACATGCAGAAGAGTTTAAAATATTGAGTGAAAAAACATATAATATTAGTTCCAAGAGTAGAAAGTCAAGTGGCTGAGAGGCAAAAAATAATCAAATTAATGGCAAAAATGGAAATAAATAGTTGAATTTTTATATCAAAAAGACCACTGAATAATGGATATCAATACTGAAAAGTAAAGAAAAGCAAGCCTTAACTCAGTGAAGGTTATATATTTTATGAAGCCTGTAAATTTACTGATTTGGGAAAGTGGTGACAAAGGAAAGAAAATCAATTTAGCATTAGAAATCTCCTCTAGACTATTAATCTCTAGATGATCATGTGGTAGTTTGAAGCCTTTGTGGACCGTAGAAATTCCTGTTCTTAAAGCTAATCCATTCCCATTCCTGTGCCTGTAAACCTATTTTATGTAGGACCTATTAATTAAATTACTTCAGTTAAGGTGCTTTGATGAGATTGTGTGACCCAGAGTAGATCTTAATCCTCTTACTGGAATCCTTTATAACCAGAGGAATAAAAAGCCACAGATACAGCAAAAAGCTGCAGAGACAAAGGGAATCCTAAGTTGAAATAAATCAACAAGCCCTGGAGAGATAAAAGCCACAGACAGAAGAGCCAGAAGCTGAAGGCAAGAGGCCCAGAGGAGAAGGGATCAGACACTGCCATGTGCCTGATTGTCCACAGCTGCAGCTCAGAGAGAAAACATCTTTTGATGATGCCTTGATTTGGACATGTTCACTGCCTCTGAACTGTAAGCTTATAAGTTAATAAATCTCCATTGTAAAAGCCAACCCATTTCTGGTATATTGCTCCCAGAAGCATTTAGCAAACTAAAACAGATCATGTTAGAAAAATTCATAAAATCTTTGATGGAAACATTGTTTATTTTAGATTTATTTTGGAGCAAATGTCATTCATAGGACAGGGTATATGAAAGATGTTTTTAGACATGCAAAGCCTAATATAATAACTACATACGACAATTTTTACTTTGTTCCCTTTCTCACTATTTGTACTCATAGTATTTTGAAAGGAAAAGAATTCCTTTATCCCACTTCCACTATGCTTTTGTGTTAGGGATTGTGACCTACCTATGCAATGAATTTCTCAGGTAATCCAAGCAACTAAAATTACACCACCTCTTTTGTCTGTACAGATAAATTGTTTTATGAATGAGCATGGACTCAAGCTGAGCAAATTAGAGTCCCTCCCCAGTTTTTCCTTACTGGGTCTGATGGAAAGGCTGTCTTTATCTCATTGTCTGTGATATAATACTGCTAATGCAAGTATCATGGTGCAAATTTGGGGGGATCCTCAACTCCAAAGGTTAAAGCCAGCAAATAAAGACAAGCAAATTATTAACAATAGATGATAGATATAGATAGATAGATAGATAGATAGACAGAAGAAATTATTCCTGTGAATAACTATGCTTCTTATATTTCTGATATAGCCAGAACTAATAAATTTCTCTTTTTGGCACAGCCTACTTCATGGTGAATTCTCCACCCTCTGTAACAAAAAATTCCTAGCACATACACAAATATATTTGAAAAAGAATGTTATAAAACAAAAATAAATAATAAAACACAAATCAAGAATTAGAATACAGAGTAGACAGGAAGAAATGTGCAAAGTGAAACTACCAAAAATTAGATGTAAGACTTTTTGACAACATTTTTATAAAATTTAATGGAAAAATTCAAGTAAAATTCTTTAAAAAATAGTTTTATGCTGGAAAATAAATTTGAAAAATTAAAATTTTGTATAATTTTGGCAAAGAAGTGACTATTTGATTCATGATTTTTAAAGAAATTTATGATCAAATATGGTTGATAAGTATTTCTTAAGTGATGTTAGAGAAGATATAGTACATAAAAAAGTTCATAACAATAGAAACAAGAAACAAAGAAAATCTGACCAATAAAATTATGTCAAGTAATTTCAAAGGAAAACTACAAGAAATGAAAACTAAAATAATAAATAAGTTTGCAGAATATAGAATTACATAAGTCACATATGAATTAAATTCCCAAATTAAATGACAAAATGCATAAATTGTATAAGCAAATCAATGCAGGCTTACACTGATTATTAGCAGTGAGTTAATGCTAAATATCAAAACTAGTTCAGGTAATGGAATGGACAAAGCTATATCAAACAACAAAAAGCAGAAGGAAAAATATTAACAATATGCAATTTATTTCAAGAAAAAAATCTGCTTACCTGGGGTAGATAAAAATGCCTACTGAAAAAAGTGCATTCTAACAAGAAGGCAAAGCAATAATTAACATGTATAACATTGCATGAAATTAATGTAGAAATACAGAAAAAACAAATTCATAATGAAAAATTCTTTTACTCTTCCATAACATAACAAAACATGAGTCTCATAAGAGCTGAAAAAATAGTAAATAGCATAACAACCAATCTTGAAAACATTTTCATTTTATTTAGTAGGACACACACTCACACAAACTCAATATATTTCTAAATGTAAAAAAGTATTCAAATTAAAAATTACTTTTTTCAGCAATATGGAATGCCAGCAATTCTCCCATTAAAAGCACCAAAAGAAAAACAATGGATAACATATTGTATATTCAGGAGACGGTAGAATATTCTGCAGAAACAAGTAAACAGACCCAAACCACAATGGCTTAACACAAAGAAGATTTAAGTCTTACTTATGCTATATTTACAACACTGTTCAGGCAGGGGCCTTGTTTGTTCTCAGCTATACAGGATTCAAGGATGAAAAAGACTCTATTTTAACACAATTTTCTGCTTGCTGAAGCATAAAAAGGGAATATGACAAATATTACATTTGCCCTTAAAGAATCTACCCAGAAATAAAAACCTTTCTCTGATTCACATTTTATTGTCCAAAGCAGTTTTCCTGGGCACAGCTAACTCCAAGAAGGTCAGGGGCTTTTAATTTTCCCTGAAGGCAGAGAGCCAGAAATAGTTGATGACCGATACTATTGACTAACACACATAGTATTTGGTCATCAAAAATATGCCTCAACTCCGTCCTGAAGACAAAATACACTCAACCATTCCTGAGAGGCAGTATCCAAAAGTCCAATGCAGTCATGAAATCAAGTTCAAGGTTTGGCAGCTGTGAGCAGCAGCTTTCATTTTGAGTGAAATATGGTAGTCACTTAAATCAGTTACAGAAATGGCGTCTCTTCATTTGGAGACCTATGAACTAAGAGGACAAATTGTCTCCACCATGGGAGTCAATATAAAATGGTCAACAGAGAAATTTTTACTGCCCAAAACACCCCATTTATAAAGGTGAAGAATGGAACACACACAGGTCACACTTGTTAATTAATCTCAAATCCTACTTAGGCATTGCCAGAGGCTGACACTGTTTTTTATAAGCATCTTTACCCTTTTTTCTTCAGGCCCCCTGGCTCATCTCCTGGGTAAAGCTTCCTTTCCATTCTGTTCCTGTTCACATCTGACTTTACCATCTGGAGTTATGCCCTGCGACAGAGAAGCTTTCTCAGCCCACTTCCTGCTTATTGATGTCTGTGGGAGCTAGGGTCTTTTTAGCTTTTAGTAATGGATGGTGGAGCTTTGGATTGTACAAGTATCATTTAATCAATCAGCCTATTATTTGAATCACATTAATTCTATGTGCTAAATATCTTGCATATTTATGAAACATTTGTTACAAACTATGAAATAGCATTGTCAAAATGTTACTACTAAATTTTGTCTAATTCACTGTACTTATTGGTACCATTTTAATATATTCATATAATTTATTAATGAATTCTTTTTATTTGAGCCTTCACACAATTCACAAAGTTTGAATTACCTTTTGTAACTCAGTATCCTCTTCAGTTTAGTTTTTCTATTTGGGAGTTGGGAAGCATTTGTCTTTTCTAACCCTGCATGGCCCTGAGTTTCTAACCTTTCCGTACCTTTTCATTCTGTTTCAGATAAATGATTTTTTTCCCCTGAAGCTATACTTTTATAGCTGTTAATCAGTTAAATCATTGGTAACCCAAACATATTACACAGATTATGTTTTTTAACATCTTTCCCTATAAATAAAAGTTCAGTAGTACATTACCGCCTTTCATTTTATCTCAGCACAGTTTTACCAAATGTTCTGTCACTTTATAATATGTATCACTCTTCTTATATCTATTAATTCTTTCTAATTCCTTATTAGGGGTTAGTGTTCATTCCTTCTAATTCCTTAAACCAATTTACCCTTAAACTAATGTAATTTATTTTTGTATTTTGTTTTTGCTACTTTAGCACTTACTTCAAGCATCATTTTTAACATTAAGCTTTGCTGCAGTAACAAAGAAGCCCAAACAGCCATAGCTTAGCATAGCAAATGTTTCATTACAAATCATGCTCCATGTCAGAGAGTCTCTGCTCATCTTAGTTGATTAGTTCATTAACAGAAGAGCTTCCATCTAGACAAGAATACCCATAATCTGTAAAGAAGGTAAAGGGAATATGGTAAGATGTGTACTGGTTCTCAATGCTTTGGAGAGACATACATCCCTTATGCTACTGAACCAAGGAAATCTCATGGTTTGACTAACTTTAAAGGTAGTAGAGAAGTACAATTCTACCATGTGGCAGACATTATACTAGTGTCTGGGTATAAGGGAGTAAACCAAACAGGAAAAGTTCTTAACTTATTTGAGATTGTATCTTTTACTCCAATGAAGGAATCTGAGTTTGCTTTTGATTTTTTCCCCTTTTACTTGCCTATATTTCGTTTTCTTTATTTGAAACTTCTAGCTTTATTTTTCTTCTAGTTTTGTTATGTCATAGTCAGAGAATGTAGTTGTATATTATCTGATTTAGCAAGTATATTAATTCTCTATGTCTGCATAACAAATCACCACAGGCTCACTAGCTTAAAACAACACACATTAATCATCTCACAGTTTCTGTGGGTCAGAAGCCTGGTGTCCTCTCCTCAGGTCTCAAGGCTGCAGTAAGGTGTAGGCTGGGGCTGCAGTATCATCAGAGGCTTGAAGGGGAAAAGTATATCCAAGCTCCCTTACATTGTGGTTGGCAGGATTCCTCTCCTTGCAGCTATAAGGCTAAGGTGACTAATTGCTTGCTGTCCACAGGGGCCTTTTTCAGTTCCTAGAAGCTGCTCATGGTTTCCTGCCATGTTTCATGCCATGTGGGCCCTTCCGCAGGTCCTCACACATCTTAATCCTTCAAAACCAGCTATAGACACTCTTTTCTCATGGATAGCTCAGTTCTTATTTAAGGATTTTCAAATGATGAAATTAGGCCTAACCAAGATCAAACTCTCTTTTGATTAACTTAAAATCAAACTGATTTGGGAACCTTAGTTACCTCTGCAAAATCCCTGCACAATATTCTACTGTGCACAGACACTTCCCACACGCAAGGGAGGAGGTTATACATGGCGTGAATGCTGGAGTTGAGAATCATGAGAAGCCACTTAGGGTGGTTTCCATCATGTAAAGCTGATTTTGTGTTCTTTATGCCCAACTATATAGTCTAATTTAATCACATCGGTGGAATATATGCTAGCTATTAAAACTCATAAACATTTCAAATCATTCTTTATTGCCCTTCTTTAACCTGAGATATCTGTTCTGTTAAAGTTTTCCTAATAAATGTGTCTCTCAATTTCTTCTTTTATTTCTAAACATTTCTATTTTATATACTACATATCTTTTATGTAATAAATAATTTAATACTAATATATTATTATTTTAAATCTCAATTATTGATTATTGTAAAATTTTTGTTAGTCAGTTAACCACTTAAATATTTTATCATGTTAATTACTTATAATAGCCCCAATTTACATATGATAATAAAGATTCCCTAAAAATGCTCAGAGTGCTTAAGTTAAACCACAGTAGCTAAATTATGTCTATCACATGATACTGGTTGTATATGCTGTATTTATTTGATCTGCTAAATTAATATCTTCAATATCTCAAATAAAATTTTACTTACGAAAAGTGACTTTCATTTATTCATATAAGGTTTTCTGAGTTGATTGCACTTTTATACTAACTTTACCCTTTGCCTTTCCTGTAGTACCTTTATAAATTAGTTTTCTTGTAAATGTTTTATGCTATTTTGAAAAAGTTTGTATATATGTATTTTGTAGCCTAACTCAAACCGTGTCTGATGTGGGATGAATTGTGTACCCCAGTTTAGAAACCAGTTTGGTTTTCATCTGTGTTCTAGTGGTTGTGGACCCATTGTAAATGAGATCTCTGCAAAATGTTATTTCAGTTATTTCAGTTGTCCACTTGAATCAGGTTGGGCTTTAATCTGGATTACTAGAACCCTTATAATCAGAGTGAAAGTCAGATGGAAAAAGAAGCCACAGGAGAAGAAAGAAGCTGGATTTCAACAGAAACTGGGAGAGAAAGAAAATGCCACACACAGCATTGCCATGAAAAGCCAATGAACCCTGAAGACTGCTGGCCAGCCAGAAGATACCAACCCCTGGAAGATGTAAACCAGTGAGGCAATAAATTCTGTTGTTAAGTCAACCCATTGTATGATATTTGTTTTAGCAGCTAGGAAACCAAAACAGTGTCTTTTCCTTTTAAAAAGTAAGTTTACATCATTTAAATTATTACTACTCTTTTGTTAGTTTAAGTTCTGAAACTGTCTTTTAGTTTTTATTTTGCTGTTTCCTCAATTAACTTCCTTTTCTTATGAAAATTGTGTTTTCTCTTATTTTTTAACCTAGATTTGATAAATATGTGTAACATATTTCATAGTGTATTACTGTTTCCCTTCCCCTACTGCAAAATTATTTGGGTATATATTTCTTTATGTATTTGAGTTAGAAGTTAATGTGCATTTTTCTATAACCCCATATAAAGCAATTTTTAAATCTTGGTATACTGCCTTTCATGCCTTTTTTCATCCCCTCACCACGAATGTAGGCTCGATTTAGGAATTTGCTTCAAATACAAAGAACACAGCAAAAAGTAATGGGATATCACTTCGAAGACCAGGTTACACAAGAAATAACTTCAACCTTGATTGCTCTCTTTGGTTCTCCCTTGCGCATTCTTATGGAAGCCAGTTGCTTGTTGTGAACTGCCCATGGAGAGGCACAAGTGGCAAGTTACAGAGGACAGCTTTCTGCCAACAGCCAGTGATGAAATGATGTTCTCTGCTCACTAGCTCCTCAGTCTGAAAACCTACAAGAAACTGAATCCTGCCAAAAACGATGAGAGTGAGAGTGGAAGTGAATGCTCCCTCAGCAGAACCGGGACGTGACTATAGCTGACACATTGACTGAAGACTTGTGAGTCACCCTGAGACAGAGGACTTAGTTTAGCTGCACACAGATTTCTGTCCCATAGAAGCAAAATGATAGATTTTTGTTTGATTAATTCATTATGTCTTTGGTTAATATATTACACAGTGATAGAAAGCTAATACAAATGTTTTACATAATTATTTTCCTTCAAATAGGTCAAAAACTTATTTTCCTATATTAGATTGTTTTCAATAGACTGAGTATGGAGCAATATTCAAAGTTAGTTAGAGAATAAATCAAACTGATACCTTAAATACTTCATTGAACTAGAATCAGGTTTTTCAAAAGAAACAGCATTTAAATACATTAGGTAATATGAATCATTTTTCATAGATTGGGAATTATTTAATCTTCACATTTTTAGTAAAGAAAAACTATGTATATGTTATCTATGAAATAGTTCTTACTTCTGAATAAAATGATAATAAAATGATTAAAATTGATTCAGGAAGATACATTATTTAAAACACAAAAAATTAAGATTAATCTGAATTGCATAATTCAATCTGGTTTTTAGATATTAAATTAATACTATTTAAAAATCACATAAATTATTTTACTAACCAAAGGAGACATATATTTACTTTGAAATACAGAGTACTTAAAATATTATAACAAGGAAATATTCTTTAATCTTTTGTTATGAAACCCTATGTTTTCTCAAATAGCAGAAGTATGCATTTGAATTTTACCCTAGAATCACTTATTGAAACTGGTTTACTAATATCAAGAATTCCCTCAGCTCTGGTTAGGTTTATTTCGTGCCATTAAACATTTGAGCTGATTTCATCTGACATTTAATTCTGTGCTAGCTCTAACAGCTCAGTAACGCACATGAACAGTGGAACTGCAAACATCCAAGGAGTGGAATTTGCCATGATTCATAAAAGCAAATATTGCATGCCACTAAAAATATCGGAACGTTGCCAAGACAATACAGCTTGATGACTATGCTGTCATGTTCTGTCTCTTATCAACAGTAGACTATAAAGATTACCAGGAACACTCACATTTTTTACACTTCTTGGTGATTATTACTGTGTAAACTTCAAGATAACAATCTACATTAATATTACAAAACATGGCTTATGAAATTATTTGGAGTGTTTCTCATACGATCAAGTTCAGAAGGAAAACTATAGACAACTATTCTGTAAGATAAATGTTACATATAAAACAAATATAGACTTCAGGCACTTTTTGAAATTACTTTCTTAAAGTTATAAATATGTGCATAAAATTTGGATTGATGCATTTGTTTAACATATTCATGTACAAGTGTATGATATACAATATAATAATTTTGTATTTTGTATATATGTTCATATAATGTGTATCATTGTATAAATTATACCTTTATTCACATTAGTTTATAAAATCACATGCACTAATATCTATATGAGTTCTTTTACTTAAAATATACTAATTTTGCCTCAAATGCTGTATTTAGGACATAAGAATAAATTCTACCATAATTTCCTCCAAAACATTTAATTTTATTTTATTTTACAATATTTTTCTGACAAAATATGGATGTGGTGAATCCTCAGGGGAGAATACATAATATTTCACTTTCAGGTTACATTGTAGCAATATGTTCCAAAATATCTATTTTCAGATTAAGCATACATATGAATCTTTTATTTGTAATGATTCAGTAAATATTATTACATACAGGTGAGCTGCAAGATGATAGGAGATGGAGGAAAGAATGCAATTATGTAAATTTTTAAATTGAAAATCTAATAGGAAAGCATTTCATGTTCATAAAAAGCAATATATATCAAATTTCATGCTGTAAATTGTAATATATATCACTGCTTTTCTTTTTTTCCTATCATTACATCTCATGAATTTGTATATTCAAAAATTAGTGCTATATTGTTACTCCTTGCAATAATTTTCCTTCCTTTCCTAAATTCAGCATATGACTAAAACCAGAAGTTCAAATTTTTTGAGTCAACATAGAACTGGGATTCTTGCTGCAGAATGGAAATATTGTTAAAATAGATCATATCTACTAAACATGAAAACCACAGGTTTAAATCAACCTTTCCTCAATTAATCTCAGGGCTCCAGAGCATTCTTAATAGCATACTTAACCTTAATAGCCTTTCTGCCTGATTTTCTAATTGTGTTTCTTATAATTAGCTTTTATTTAGGTTACATAGGAAAACATGGGTATTGAACATTCCTGGTCTCAAATGAATCTGTTAGTCCCAGAGTACATTAAATAGACAACAGTCAATTATCTTGGGAGTGTTGTTGTGCAGGTAAGTCTTCATATGGCTTTTTTTCATAGAATTCATTGGCCATCTATTAGGCACTTGCTAAATTCCTGGGAATAAGCACATTTGTTGAAAAAAAAAATAACCAGGGTTTTTACTTTTAAGATTACAGTATAAAGTTGGTACTATTCTCTTCGCCAATAAATCGTGCAAAAACAGTAAAGAGAACAAGAAACACAAACACAATGCTATTTTCATCAAAACTAGGAGACAGTGAGTATCCAGACAGCAACATAAATAAAGAGTTGGTGAAATGTAGAAGTTGGACTATTGTATATATAAAAAGCAGCAAAGGGAGAATGAAAGAGGAGCCAACCAAAGATACTGAGAGAGCATATTGGCAAAGAGGTGGTTCTTGCTACAAAAATACTAAGTCCTAAACAAAATATAATGTTTCTAAAATTGCTAGTCTGAAAGGAATTTGGAGCAATTATAGATGGCCAGAAAAATAATTGAAAAGTCTTAAGCTATAATAGTGGTGAACCACAGTGGGTGCTCAGTGAGGACAGGGTTCCCCTGGGAGCAGGTGCAAATATTTGCACTGCAATTAGAGGCTAGGTCTTCAGCCAGTGGCAAGGTTGTATATATGAGAGGAGATGGGAATGGAGCTGAGAAATCAGCAGAAAATGATAATATTGTAATGCTGTTTATGAATGACATGCTTGAAACCTAAGGAACAGAAAGCCTGAAATTAAGTAGATGAAAAAATTTAGTCTAAAAAATATTAATCTCAAAAAAAAAATAGAGAAAACTTTGGGTTAGTGTACTAGTTATGATAAAAATAAAGCTGTCACTAACAAAGAAACCACAAACTAATTGCTTTATATAAGTTAGAAGTGTGTCTATCCTATAATAGCCTAGTGTAGGCAATCTCTACTTTGCAAAATATTCCAGGCTAGTTGGATAACTACTATACTCAATTCAAGATCATCCTAGACATCTTCATATCTCATCAGTGGAAAGAAAAGTAGAGATGAAAGTCCAGGGAATAGTTGTAGAAAATGACCTGAAATTTTTGCACATATTTGCCACTCACATCTCACTTGTGAACGTAAATAATTCTATGGTAATGCAAACCAGGGAGACTGAAAATGTGTTAGATAGCCCATAGGCCAATAAATTTTGATGAGAGAACACAATATTCTGACATGGATGGGTATATGAACAACCAAATACTAAATTTGAAGATAAAAATGTAATTACCACTAAATGATCCAATATATCAGTAGTATATAACTATTTTAAAATTGTGTGTACCCATCACCTGAAGTAACTATTAAGATGGTAAAATAGAAGAAATATTGACAATCTATAATCACAATACATATTACTAATACTTCTCTGATTTATTGAAAAGTAAGTCAATCCTAAATAATTTTTTTTTACTTACAAATACAGGTAGTTTGGACACCAAAAGCAACAAGCTAGATTTTGGGGCAGGGGGAAATATATAGGATCTTGAGAGAAACACAGTGTATTCTCAAAAATGGAAGGTCTATCAAAATTGGCCATAAATAACTCATAAAAAATGTCTCAAAAGACTTCAAAGAATCGTAATCAAACAGATCATGATTAGGATTACAATGCAATTTAAAAGGAAACAAAAAAAAGGCAAACAAAGAATTTGACCCATAATTTGTATCTTCTATAAATTAATAAAATAAATTAAAGTGAAGCACTAAGTAATTTTTCACTCATTATATATGAAAATTTTAGTAATCTTTAAAATAACAAAGGCTTTTCAACTCTATGGCTAAAAAATAACGTTTCTGCACTGCAGGGAGATATTTAACTTCAAATAACGTCTATAGAAAATAATATGGCATCATATTAAATATTTGCACATTATTCTTTCCAACAAGTCCTTGTTATTGGATTTACTCAAGAGAATCTCTTGGATATGAGTGCCAAAATATTTTTATAAGCATATTTATAGCAGAACTGATAATATTTTTAAAAGAGTACAATTTTTAATAAAAGGAGAAAGGAAATATATTGATTTGTGCAGATTATATAACACTGAATAGAAACATAATATTGATTACTGATGCAAAACAAAGAAAAAAGGTACAGTATCATACCTTTTATGTAACATTCAAACGTAAAATTAAGCAATATAGTGCTAAGAATACATCTCTCTGTGGTTTAAATAAGAACACAAAGTTATTCAGAAAAAAAAAAACAAAAAAAAACCTTGGTGTTAGAACAGTATTTGCCTCTTGAAGGGAAGCATCAGAATGTGATAAGAAACCAACACCCAAGCAGACAAAGTATGGTTTTGCAGGGCTTCATAGATGTACATTTGTGGTTGTTTCTTTATAATGTATATATATTTTGCATTAGTATAACATATTAATACAACATATTAATAAATTTTGACTAAAGTGGGAAAAATTCATGTTTACTCATGGAAAATGAATAGTTTAGTTATTCATACACTAACCAATGGGGCATGAAATAATTCTAATTGCCCTTTAATACAGGTAGTCATAGTTCCAGAGGTTTCTATACATGGCAGGCACTTCACAACCACTGTGTTGTAATTTTACGCAGCCTGCAATATGAGAGGTAATCCCGAGAGTTGAGAAGTCTATTGGTCTGCTACTCCATGTGAAACTCCTGCACTAACTCAGGAAAAAATAACCAGTCTAGAAGAAATAAGACAAAATAATATGACACAAATTCCTGATTATATAATTCAAGAGATTTTTTTCAATGTCAGACTATTAGTTATTAAAATGACACAATGTCCCAGGAAAAATGAATCAATATTAGTTAATGGTTTAAATCAAACAGATTAATATTTTAGGCAATAAAAAAACCTGAAGGAAATAAAAGGAATTTTTTAATGCATGTAAACAAAGAATTCTCAAACTGCTTCATAGCAACAAGCGACCAAAGTTTTAAGGAAAGTTTTAAGGACTTAATACCTAGCCCAGATTATTAGCTTTTCCTGATAAATTGTTTTACAGTTACTGTCTTGTAATGGCAAATTTTGTATGCATGGGGGGTCATTATTTTTTCTAAAAGAACAGAAGAGTTTAGGCAAGATAACTATATAAATATCACTGTTTTCTCTGGTTCAACTTGTGGGATACTATAAGGACAGTATATGATTGCTTGCATATTTCATCATCATTGGTCATTGTCTTGTAAATTGTTAATGGAATAAATGGAATAATCTTTAAATTGATCTCAAAATACTATCCTTGTAGAGGCTTTGAAGATTAAAAGTATTGTGAGGAACAAAATTTGTAAGAATTTTTTGTAAAAAATTTGTAAGAACTTGCCTGACAAATTAATCATGTTTTATATTGAAAACTGTTCTTTCTTTTTCATGTTACATTTTAAATCACTGATATGATGTTTGTATAGTTGGATTCATATGGTTCCACTATCAATATAGGATATCATGTGTTTTAATTGATGTTGATTATTATAGACAGACACTAAGCTTTAATAGATAATCCTATTAGATTATTACAAGAAGACAAGCAGTCTAAAATGATTATATATGTCTGACATTAAATCTTTTAGGATTATGATTGTTCTAAATTTATTTATAGTGTACAACTATATTTTATTGCCTTACATACAAGAAAATTATTTACTAGAACTCACATTAAAGAGTCGCTGTAAATTTGTAACTTCCAATATCCTGATAACAAAGAGTGATTATTCCATTGCTAGAATAATAAAGTGTATAATAGAATAATAAGTCTACTTGAGTCCATTGTTCATTCCCCGATCTTGAGGATTTTAGGATGGTGATGCCCACTCTGTTTCTAATTGAGATGGGGCTTAGATCCCATGGGGCAGATGGATGGAACTAACTTGCTTGCAGTCACAGACACACTGTTTCTTGGGATGGGCATTGTCCATCATTATCTCCTGGTTAGTTGTCCTGGGTGAGTCCAATGAACCGGAGAGTAGGTGTTGCAAATCTCCTGAGATTTAAGGCTCAAATGGCACATGAACGGACCAAAGATTTAAGTCTCTGGGACATATATTTAACAAGTATAGTGCTAATTATAGGTTCAAACAAAAGGGACTGAAGAGCCATGTGTAGGGAAACGATAAATGAGTCTAACTCTGTTACACTGGGGAGCATAAATTCCAAAGTATGGCCCACTGCCAGGGTGCTGAATTCCTGAGCTTGTCTGTCCTGCTTATAGTGTCTAGATGTCTCTAGATCCCTCTGGAAACCTGTTTTTTGAGGCACTGTTTACCGTGGCAGTCAATGAGATCCTGCTGAGACATGCATAAGCTTAACCTCTGGAATGACCTCCCAGCTCACTTTGAAATCTCTTCGCCATAAAAACTCATTTGTATTTAATATTTCCCCCTTTTGGTCAAGGTCTTTTTCCAGATGCATTGCTAGTTGGCACTTGGTAATAATCCCTCGGTGCCAGGGAAGCCCATCCCCAGGAGTCATGTGCCATTCTGGGTGGAAGGTAGTACATTTATATGTTGAGTTTGGCTTAGAGAGAGGCCACATTTGAGCAACAAGGAGGTTTTCAGGAGGTAATGCTTAGCCAACATATAATACTAGGCTAAGTGTCAATTGCACAAGAAAAAGATGATAAGTACAATCATAAACATCAAGAGCCTGGCATAATGGTCTCTCTTCTTTCACTAGGCATGCCCTTGTACTCAAGGGATTCTTGCCATCCTAATAGAGAATGTAGCAGAACTCCCCAGGATAGGAATTCAATATTCTTTCAGTTATTGTCTTGGGTCTTTACCCACAGAAAGAACACCCTATGAACACCTGAACATATTCATATGCCTTAGAGGCATGTCCCAGGTGCACCCCTCCCCATCCATCTCCCCATCAATGACATCTCACAGCAGTGATCCTCCCCTGCCACAGTGGTGACCCTTCATTGATTTAAAACCTCTCCAAAAATGAAGGGAACAAAATAAGCAAATAAAATTAATAATAAAATAAAATAATAATAATAGTTTTAAAAATAACAAATAACATTTTTTAAAAAATTTAAATTGAAATATTACAGAAACTTTTTAGGCATTCTGTCTTTCATCACTGTAAGATCTGTTGTCTTGTATATACAGTGACATTTTCTTCCGTATATTCCCTCAGTGTCTTATTTTTTTTTCATTTTATCTTTACCAAAAGAAGCTTTAGGTTATAGAAAAGTCACATAGAAAATAGAGGGGATTCCCATATACCCAACACCCTCACCCTTCTTCACTCTCCCTTATTGATAACATTTTACATTGGATGGTACATTTGTTAAAATTGATGTACAATTATTGAATCATTGCTACTAACCATGGTCAATGGTTTACCTTATGGTTTACATTTGGGACCATACACCTTTATAGGTTATGATATTATTCTAGCAATGGAAGAAAATTTGTCGTTCATATAAAGGCAGTGGCCACCAGAGGTTTTGAGATGAGGGAGAGAAAAGAATAGGTATAATATCAGGGGCATTTTGGGGACATTGGAATTGTCTTGCGTGACATTGCAATGACCGATCAGGCCATTATACATTTTGTCAAAATCTATAAAATTGTGCTGGGCAGAGTGCAACTATAATGTAAACTATACTCTATTGTTAGTAGCAATGCTTCATAAATTCATAAAATTTATGTATTCATCAATTTTAACAAATGTACCACACTTATGTATTATGGTGTTAATGTGGAAAAGTGTGAGAGTGGAAGGGGCATATATGTGAATCCCCTATATTGTTGATTTAACATGTATGTAATCTAAAGCATCATTAAAAATGAAAAAAAAAATTAAAAAACTAGAAATTTAGAGTAATTATTTCCATTAAAATTTAAAGATATACATATCTTCTGAATATTTTATTGAGATTGTTTCACAAATTCAAGGGAAACAGAAGAGTTGCTTTAAAAATTTCAAGGATTAAATTAGTGTGGGCATGCTCAAGGCAACAATCCATGTGACTATGATTCTTAAATTTTTCTTTTATCAGAATGGATTAGGGGCTACCTTATGAATGTTATGGATTGACTCATGTCCTCCTCAAAGACAAGTCCTGTGGATACAAACTCATTTGTAAACACAATTTAAAGATCCTGTTGGTTGAGAAGAGGCCAAACTGAATCAAGGTGGTCTTTAATACAAAGTGACTAGAATCATTACAAGAATAGGATATTTGGACACAGAAAAAAAGATGGAAGGAGATGGATGGTTATGTGACAGAGGTAGTCGAGATTGAGTATGGATTGCCAGCAAACCACCTCCAGAATGCTACAGACTTGAAAGAAAATATGATCCTACCAAGACCTTGCTTGGATTTCTAGCCTCCAAAAAATTCCTGTTGTTTTCCCCAACCAATGTGTGACATTTTTTATAGCAGGTCTGGCAAACTAAAACAACAAGGGATATTTGGGTGCATATCATAGTTAGAATTCAGTCCATTTTTCTTTGGAGGTGGGATGGAAATTTGATTAAGATCATTTTTTTTTTTTTTTTTGGTAAGACTACTTCACAGTTTCATGTGGCAATTGAATTTAGGTTTTTTTCTTGGTTGATGATTAAAACATCAAAAACTTTACTAAATCTACAATACTGAATAATTGCACTCAATGATTACATCAGCAAATAATACTTAAATAAAATTATTTAAAAGAAATATTCATGAAAGATTGCTGGAAAGTCATGTAGTATATGTATTCTTTTGAATTTTATTAATATTGCCAATGGCTAAAATTAGACCATCAGATATTTCCAAACATAGTCACTTTGTTTCACAAAATCAAAAATGTAATTGTTGCATTGTAATAAAGTATAATTCACATACACAAAAACAAATTAAATCAAATGCTAAATTCCTACAGAAGACTAAGGGATGTTGTGAAACATATTTTAAGAAAATAACCAAAGAAAATACATCATTTCAATAAAAATAGAAATGCAATTGAGATTACTCTTTATTCTAACACAAATTATCCCACTTATAAAAATCCAGAGGGAAAAAAAGTTTCAAGTCCTGCAAGTTTATCAAGGGTAAGAAATTGTTTTGCTTAAAGAGCTAGTAAATGTATCAAGAACACTGTGAATCTTCTAGTTAATCTTTTAAAGTTTCAATTGTTTTCTTTGTTCTCAATTTAATTTTTAAAAGCTTGAAAAGATACTGACTGTGGTCCAGTCCAGTATAATAGTTGTTTTAATTTTTAATTATTTCTTCTATTTGGGAAGTTCCAGGTTTATGGAAAAATCATACAGAAAATATAGTATTCCCATATATCCACATTTACAGTTTTCCCTGTTTTTAAGAATTTGAATTTCTGTAGAAATTTTGTTACAATTGATGAAACAATTAAATTCCATTTGTCTATATCATTATCCTTGTGCCAGTACCATGCTCTTTTGACAAATGTAGCTCTGTAATTAGTTTTTAACTCAGGACCTGTGAGTACCCCCTCCCACTTGTTTTTCTTCTTTTTCTATTCAAGAGCTCCTTACTCTTCCAAAAACTTTTGATGTTTGGCTTTCCCATTTCTGCAGACTAGGCTATTTGAATTTTGATTGGGCTTGTAGAGAATCTGGTTATGGACTTTTCTTTGTTGGGAGGTTTATAGTGACTGATCGAACCTCTTCACTTGTAATTGTTCTGTTGACATCTTTACTTTTTTAGAGTAGTGTAGATTGTATATTTCTAGGAATTTGCTCATTTCATGTAGGTTGTCTAATTTATTGGCTTAGAGTTGTTCATAGAATCCTTTTATTTTCCTTTTTATTCTGTAGGGTCAATAGTAACATGCCCCAACTCATTTCTGATTTCATTTATTTGCATAATCCCTCTTTGCTCTTTGTCAGTCTAGCTAAAGGTTGGTCAATTTTATTGATCTTTTTAAAGAACTAATTATCTCAGTTTTCCAAAGGGCTGCTGATGCAAAGCACCAGAAATGGGTTGGTATGTATAATGGAATATTTATTTTGGGTAAAAGCTTAAAGTTTTGAGGCCATGAAATGCCCAAATCAAGGTACCATCAGAGATACTTTCTCACCAAAATCAGCTAGTGGTGATTCCGGTGTTCAGCCACTTGGGGTCCTCTTTTTGTGCCTCTTCTGGGACCTCTCTCAGCCTCTCAGAGCTTCTCTGCCTTTCTGCAGCTGTCAGTGAACTTGGAGCCCTCTCTCTCACAAGGCAAAGCCAAAATGGCAGAGCTACCTTTTCCTGTGTTTCTCCCTCTATGTCTCTGTTTATATAAGGCCTAGCATGAGGCCAGAAACGCAACCTGTGTCAAGCCTCATTAATGTAGTCCGATCAAAAGGGCCCCACCCCCACAGGAATGCATTAACTGAAAAACAATCTTTTTTCTTTTTGATATTCATAAAAGAACTTCAAACTCATAACCACCTTTGGTATTTTTAGTGCTCTCAACTGTTTTTTATTCTCTATTTCATTTATATCCACTTTAATCTTTGTTATTTGTGTACTTCTGCTGGACTTGGGATTAATTTGCTATTCTTTTTCTAGTTCCTCCATGTGTGCAGTTTGGTCTTTGATTTCAGCTTTTTTTCTTTTTTAATGTAAGCATTATGGCTATAAATTTCCCTCTCAGCACTGCCTTCACTGTACCCCATAAGTTTTGATATATTTTGTTCTTACTTTTAATTGTCTCAAGATATTTATTAATCATCTTTGTAATTTCTTCTTTAACTCATTGATTCTTTAAGACTGTTGTTTAACCCTCTATATTTGTGAATTTCTAGTTCTATACCTGTTATCGATTTTCAGCTTCATTCCACTGTGCACACAGAAGATGCTTTGTATAATTTCACTCTTTAAAAATATATGAAGACTTGTTTTGTGACCAACATGTGGTCTATCCTGAAGAATGATCCATGTGCATTTCAAAAGTATGTATATCTTGTTTTGGGGTGCAATGTTCTGTATACGTCTGTTAGGTCCAGTTCATATATCAAATTATTTAAGGTTTCTGTTTCTTTATGGATCTTATGTCTAGATGTTCTATCTCTTGATAAGAGTGGTATATTGAAGTCTCTAACATTTATTGTAGATAGGTCTATTTCTCCTTTCAATTTTGCCTCATGTTTCTTGGGGCAGTGAGATTAGATGCATAAATATTTATGATTGTTATTTCTTTTGGTGGATTGACACTTTGGTTAATATGTAGTGCCCTTCCTTGTCTCTTGTATCAGCTTTGATTTATGGCCTATTTTGGCCAATATTAATAAAGCTACCCAGCTCTTCTATGGTTTCTATCTGCATGAATTATTATTATTATTATTTTTTGCCATCCTTTTACTTTCAATTTATTTGTGTCTTTGGGTCTAACTTGAGACTCTTGTAAACAACATACAGTTGGATTTGGCTTTTTTATCAGTTCTTCCAACCTATGTCTTTTGATTGGGGAGTTTATTCCATTAACATTCAGTATTATCACTGTAAAGGCAGTACTTACTTCAGCCTTTTCTCCTTTTTGTTTTTTTATACGTCATATTTTTGGTCTCTCTTTTCCTTTATTGCAAACAATTATAGTTGATTTTTTTGTGATGTGTCAGTTTGATCTCTTTCTTATTTCTGTTTTTTTTATATATACTTTTTGTGATTTCCTTGGGATTGTTAATACACAAGCTACGTCTATTATCTATTAATTTGAAAAGAAACCAACTAACTTCAATGGCATACATGTTCTCTGCCCCAATATCTCTCTCTTTGCCCTCTTTAAATGTGTTTGTCCCACATTACCTCTTTATATTTTGCATGTCCATTATCAGAAAATGTCTTTTTCCTGTTCAATTGCATTCTGACTTTTACAGCAATTAAAGATTAGATTTATGTATTGGACATACAGTACTATTGCAGTCACCCTTTTAGTTACCTTTATTGAAAATATTCACTTCTTCACACTTCTCCAAGCCACTCTCTCCTGTCTTTTCCTTTCAACCTGCAGAACTCCCTTTAGTAATTCTTTTAGAGAAGGTCTTTCATTGATAATCTCTATCAGCCTCTATTTATCTGTGAATTATTTTAAACTTGCTCTCATTTTTGAAGGATAGTTTTGTTGGATAAAATATTTTTGTCTGGCAGTTTTTCTCTTTCAGACCTTAAAAGTTTTATACCACTGTCTTATCACTTCCATGGTTTCTGATGAGAAATCAGCACTTGGTCTTATTGAGGATCTCTTGTATTGACAAGTTGCTTTTCTCTTGCTGCTTTCAGAAGTCTATCTTTATATTTGAAATTTGATACTCTGATTACTATGTGTCTTGGAGTACTATATAAGGGTTTATTCTGTTTGGAGTATCCTGTTCATATATATTTATATCTTTCATAAGATTTGGGACATTTTTGGGCAATATATCTTCAAATATTTTTCTGCCCCTTTTCCCTTTCCTTCTTCTTTTGGTACACTCATGGTGTCTATGTGTGTTCACTCCCTACTGTCATACTGTCACCCACATCCCTGAGACAATACTCCATTTTTTTTTCTATTCTTTTCTCTACCTGTTCTTCTGTCTGATTTTGATTTTCTTGTCTACTAGCTCACTGATTCTTTCTTTTGCCTGTTCAAATTTGCTGTTGTACGCCTCTAGTTTGTTTTCATCTCCATTGTTGTGCCTTTTATCCTCCTGATTTCTGTTATGTTTCTTTTTAAGCTTTCAATTCTTTATGCTCACACATTATCTTCTTAATATCCTTTAACTCTATATTCTTCATTTGTTAATTCCTACCATATTTTCCTTCATCTTTTTAAATTGATTTAGGAGTTTTGTTTGAACTTCTTTGATTAGTTGTTCAAAATACCATGTCTCCTCTGAAGTTTTAATTTTTTCTGTTGCCTGAGTCATATCTCCCTGTTTCTCAGAAAAAAAAATTTTTTAATTTCTTTATGTTTGAGCATCTGATTATTTTGATGTGTTAACTCTGAAGGTCATTTTCTTCCTCTTCTCTAGTGTTTTTTTGTTGTTGTTGATTAACTTTGTGTTCTGGCTCTTTTTGATGACTAGGTTCAGTATATTCTGGACCTTTAAAGTAGACTGTGTTTCTTGATTTAGCATTTGTGGAGTATTTCTCTAGTCATTATCATGCTCTACATATTCATTTTATTAGCTTATTCTGAGGGGAGCCTTTTCCAGGAGATGTTTTATGTCATCATTTTGATGTAATCACTCCAAAACTACATTCCACAATATCTCACCATTTTACATTCCCACCAGTGATGCACAGTGTTCCTATTATTCTGCATACTCTCCAATGGTTATTTTTACTGATGCAAAATGGCATTACATTGTGATTTTGATTTGGTTGTTTGTCTTTGTTTTGAGTCCTACAAGATTGTTCTTCTCTTTTAAGATGGCTTTGGCTATTCAGGGCCACAAGCCTTCCATATTATCTTTTAAACTTTATTTTTAAAGAAGTTTTAAATTACAGAAAAGTTACCTTGAAAATGTAGGGGTTTCCCATATACCCCACCCCCCTCACATTTTCCCCTGTTTATAACATCTTTAATTAGTGTGATATATTTATTACAATTGATGAACAAATATTGAAGCACTGCTACTAACCGTGGTCTATAGTTTACAATATGGTTTACGCTTTGCACTGTATAATTTTATAGGTTTTGACAAAATGTATAATGGCCTATATCTGTCATTGCAATATCATGCAGAATATTTCCAGTACCCTATAAATGCCATATGTTCCACCGATTCTTCCCTCCCTTTCCCCTGAAAACCTCTGGTAACCACTATGTTTATGTCTATATTACAAGTTCTTCCATTACTACAATAATAATAAATCTACTTTGGGCATGGTTGCATTCCCCCTTATGTTTGATTTGATGATTGGCTTTTCCATTTCTGCAAAGGAGGCTGATGGTCTTTTATTTGTGATTGTGTTGAATCTATAAACTGATTTGGGAAGAAGTGACATCTTAAGAATTAGTCTTCGAATTCATAACACAGAAATTCCTTCCATTTATATCAGTCCTTTGGATTTTGTTTAGTAATATTTGGTGGTTTTCTGCATATAAATCTTCTACAACCGTGTTAAATTCCTTCCAACATATTTCATTAGTTTAGTTGCTTTTGCAAATAGATTTTTGTTCTTGATCTCTTATTCAGGTTTTTCATTACTGGTTGTATTAGTCATGCAAAGGGGTGCTAATGCAAAATACCAGAGATTGGTTGGTCTTTATAAAGGGTATTTATTTTGGATAGAATTCCACAGTTACCAGGTGAGTCCATTGCCATGTGTTGGAGCAAGACAGCTGCCAACGTTTGCCAGGGTTCATTCTTCTTGGGTTCCTCTCTTCCTGGGGCTGCGTTTCTCTCTTGGCTTAGCTCCTCTGTTTCCACCACAAGGTCAGCTGTAGACTATTAGGCTCTCTAGGCATTGCTTCTCTCCACAAGGCCAGCTGTGAACTCTCAGGCGAATGGCTCATCTCTATCCTGGGACCTTCTCTCCAACATCAAAACTCCAACATCAAAAACTGCTTCCACTGTCCTTTGCCTTGCTTTTTATATTTGATTCCCCCACCCACCAAGGGGTGGGGCTCAACACCCTACTGATGTGGCCCAATCAAAGCCCCAATTATAACTTAATCATGCCCAGATAAACAGATCAGTTTACAAGCATAATCTAATCTAGATTTTTGGAATTCATAATTACATCAAGCTGCCAAACTGCAACACTGGTGTATAGAAACAATACTGATTTTTCCATTTTGATCCTTTACCCCACCAATTTGTTGAATTTGTTTATGAGTTTCTGTAGCTTTGTTGGGTATTTTGAGGATTTCTAAATATAGGATCATATCATCTGCAATAGGGAAAGTTGTACTTCTTCCTTTCCAATTTGGATGTCCTTTATTTCCTTTTCATGCCTAATTGATCTGGCTAAAACATCTGCTACAATGATGACAGTGGGCAAACTTGTATTGTTCCTGAACTTAAAGGGAAATATTTCAATATTTCATCATTAATGATGATGTCAATTGTGGGTTTTTCTTATATGCTTTTCATAATTTTGAGAAAGTTTCTTTCTATTTCTAGTTTTCTGAATGTTTTTATCAAGAAGAGTTGCTAGAATTTGTCAAATTCCATTTCTGCTTTAATCAAAATGATCATGTGGGTTTTTCCTTCATTATATTAATGTGATGTATCACATTAATTGATTTTCTTATGTTTAACCACCCTCACAAAGCTGTGATAAATCCTACCATCATGGTGTATACTTCGCTTAATGTGCTGTTGGATTTGTTTTGTTGTTGTTGTGGAAACAAATCTGTATTCATAAGTTGAATATGTTTACTTCCATATTCATAAGGAATATAGGTCTGTAATTTTCTTTCCTTGTGGTATTGTTATCATGCTTAAGTATTTGGGTGTGGTTGGCTACATAAAATGAATCAGTTTGTGTCTCCTCATCAATTTTTTGGAACTTGAGCAGGATTGGTATTAAATTTTTTTTGGTAATGTTTGGTAAAATTAATCCATGAACCCATCTGGTCCTAGGTTTTTCTCTGTTGGGAGGTTTTTAATTATTGCTTCAATCTCTTTTCATTGGTCTGTTGAGATCTCATGTTTTTTCTCAAGTTACTGTAAGTAGTTTATGTGTTTCTGGAAATGTGTCCATTTTATATAGGTTAATTTGTTGTTGAACAGTTGTTTATAATATCCTCTAATAATATGCTTTATTTCTGTGGGGTCAGTAGTTATGCCCCCTTTTCTTTTC
>JAQZBX010007738.1:0-49735 GCA_029593785.1 Cabassous unicinctus | reverse complement strand
CTTAGAAGGTCCCTACAGCTTCCCCTGACTGGTTGTGTATACATAGTTTTAAAAAAGTTATTCTGATTTTTCAATAGCAAATAATTATTTTTACTTTCAAAGAATGAATATATTCTTAATTTTCTACTCTGATAAAAACACTTCTCCCTGACAATTCCTCTCTTAGCTCATTTTTCCTTCCTGCCCTCCTATGAAATAGGTCCATCTTCTTTTCAGACATTAGCCCACTCACTGTACTCCTGATGCCACCCCTTCCAATGACCCCTTGTATTAGTCAGCCAAAGGGGTGCTAATGCGAAATACCAGAAATGGTTGGCCTTTATAAAGGGGTCTTTATATTTGGGGTAGAAGTCCACAGTTACCAGGCCATAAAGCATAAGTTTCTTCCCTCACCAAAGTCCATTGCCACGTGTTGGAGCAAGACAGTTGCCGACGTTTGCCACGGTTCAGGCTTCTTGGGTTCCTCTCTTCCCAGGGCTGTTTCTCTCCGGGCTTAGCTCCTCTGTTTCCTCCACAAGGTCAGCTGTAGCCTGTTAGGCTCTCTAGGCTTTGCTTCTCTCCACAAGGCCAGCTGTGAACTCTCAGGTGAGTGGCTCATCTCTATCCTGGAGCCTTCTCTCCAACATCAAAACTCCAACATCAAAACTGCTCCCCCTGTCCTTTGCCTTGCCTTTTACATTTGATTACCCCACCCACCAAGGGGTGGGGCTGAACACCCTACTGATATGGCCCAGTCAATGCCCTAATCATAACCTAATCATGCCCAGATTAACAGATCAGTTTGCAAGCATAATCTAATACATATTTTTGGAATTCATAATAACACCAAATTGCCCAACGGCTACACCCCTCCATCATTCAATCTCTATAATTTTTATTATCAAACATCACCCAAAAGATCCCCATTCTTCACTGGAAATTGTTTCTGTATCCAACACCAATAATCTCCTACTCTAAGCTCAATGCCATCTTCTTCCTGCTCACCCTCCTGGAGCTCGCTAAAGTATTGACACCTTGACCTCTCCTCAGAGGCTGCCTCAGCTTGGTTGATTCCATTCTATTCTGTTCTCATCTCCTTTCTGGCAGTGCTCCTCAGTCTCTCTCCCTGGCTTATCTTCATTTCACCCCCTGACCCCCCATGTGGCTAGCACCCAAGCCTTGCCTTTCACCCTCTGTTCCGCTTTGGCATTCTTACCTGCATTCATGGCTTCCACTGTCACCTGCTGAAGACGTCTCATACGTCCACCTCTCCAATCACAACCACAATCCTAAACTCGACTCCACATTTCCATATGCCTACTAAACATTTTTATCTGAAATTCCTCAAACTCGAGATACCTAAAATAACACTTATCCTTTCCCATTCCACAAGCCAGTTCTTCATATACCTTTTCTAATTCTGTTAATGAAACCACCAACACTGTCCAATCATCTCTCTCTCTGCCTCTCTGGTAGCTCTTTCTCTCTCTGTTGCTCTGTCTTTGGGCGTGTGTGTGTGTGTGTTTTTCTCTATGTCTCTCTTCTATGTCCATTAAACAGATCAGTTTTCAAACTTTGTTGATTTCCTTAACAGGTTGCCAATAGTGTTCTGTCATGTTCATTATATTTGTCACTGCCCTGGTTCTGGCTTTTAGTGTCTCCTGTCTGAACTCTAAGTAACCTCATATATGTCTTCAGCTTCTCTCTAATCCATCTGTCAATTAGCCTCCAATACCTCCAATGTCTTGTCACTGTCTGCTGAAAGGACTCTAGATTCCTTAGCTGGAATTTAAGGCACTATTATTTCTCTATGCCGTACTTATTCTCCAGCAAAAGTGGACTATTCACTTTTTCCTGAGTGTACTTTTTGCTTGAGTCCCTTCACATCTTTTTCATATTCTTCTCTTTACCTAGACTGCCTTTTCCCCATTTCCTTCTTACAAAATCTTACATTTTTATGCCCAATCTAAAAGCTATATCATCCACTAAGCTTTCTATAATTAACCTCAGTTAAAAGAAATCTCTCCTTCCTCTCCTATAGAATTCTGTTTTTACCTCATTTTAAAATTGTATTTAATTAAATACATAGTTTAATTTTAAATTAACTAATTTAAAATTTTAAAACTACATTTTAAATTCCTTGAAAATAGGAACATCTGTGGTAGAGTATACTATTATTCCCAAATATTCACTGCTTTCCTCTTGGGAGAGTTATACCTGTCTACCCCACTTTTGGCACATATGGCTAGGTGATTGGCTTTGGCGAATATAATGTGGGCAGAAGTGATGGGTGCCACTTCTCATCCATCACATGTTTCTGCCATCTCTTTTTTCCCCAGTTACAAGGCTTATCCCTATTAGGGGCTTCTTCTTCCTAGGTCACAGAATGAAGAATCTGGGGAGTTGAGCTGCTGCTAACTCACAAGGGACATTAAAATGGCTGAGAAATAAACCATTGTGTTGTAAATTACTGAGATTTAAGGGTTGTTTGTTACTGTGGCATAATTTAGCCTAAGTTGAATCAATACACTCAATTCAGCAAATATCTGTTCAGTAATTCATTCCACCAAACTTAGAAGTTATTCTATCCCAAGAATACTTTAAGTACCATGATGCATGCAAAAATTTGTAAGTTATGATGGCTGCCCTCAAATGTCTTCATCCTGAATAGTGACATATGTCCTCAAGTTGCTATAATATAAAGCAAAATGTGCTAAATCTATGGGAGAATTACAGATGAAAACTTACCAGATTTCAGGAAAGGAAGAGATGATATTACACTAGAGGAATCAGAAAAAGTTGCATAAAGGAAATATTTTTATCTCCTACCACACCTATTGCACAGTAGGATTATAGATTTTGAATTGAGAAATAATTTAGTTAATAATAAAGCAGACACAAATGGAGAACTAGTTATAGTCAATAAAGGGTGATATGTTTGTGTTGATGAAATCAGTTAATTTGCCACATTGGGGCAAGTGAAATGTGTCAAAAGATAATGGGACTTGAGAACTTTGGAGTGGGTAATTTTGCTTTAACTAGGCTCCTTGATGGAAGAAGTCTTACTCATCCATGCTGGCATCTTCTAAGCTCCAATTATTTCTGGTTAGTCATGTGCCTTTTCATATGATCTGCTGCTTTTGGCAGGCTACTTTAACAACTTTATCTCACAGTCAGCAACCAGAGGCTTCCTATTTTCAGTTTTACCCTTGATGGGAACCACCAAGCAGAACTTTCGGGTCCAGTACTTCCGAATTCACTAGGGCTGGGAGAACACAGTGCATGGATCAGTAAGGCATGTACAAGTATCTCCAAAGCAGGCAAATATAGTCACCTTAAATAACCTGGAACACCATTTTTAGGAGAACTCTTCCCCTCACTGACTCTGACACAGGCCTCTAGGATGATTCACATGATAAATGCCCTTTTCCTGTGTTCATAAATTACAAATTCAAGAATCAGTTAAATAACTTAATCACGCACCCACTGCTGCAGACAGGAAAATGTTGAGTACAGGAAGAGCCAAGGGTCATACACAAACTCATGCCCTAAGTTTCCCATAACCTAGACTGAGCAACAGAGCAGAATGTCTACATCTAAGGTTCTTTCAGCTCTGAAATTCTGTGAGGCCAAACTATGCAGATTGAAAAAGATTTGCCTCTGGGAAGTGGATAGCTTGCTCTAACTTGGGCATTTTTCCAAATGACAGTGGGATTGTGGCCCTCTCCCCTCTCTCCAGTGTTTTCCTAACTAAACAGAGCGTGCAGGTTTCATGAGATGCCAGCCCCAGTGGATTACCACAGGGTGGTAAGAAAGCCTTCCCATACCTATATGTCTCAGTTCACAGGCCCCACGCTTCAGTACCATCTGGTGATACCAACACAGAGTCCCGTGGGTGAAAGTCGGTTCTCCCCTTTCCATATAGAGACCATTCTTTAAAGATAAAGCACATTTGCCAACTGTGCTGCATCTGTGATGGAGTTTCTGAGAGAAGGATAACTTCATACCTAACACAGTTCAAACCTGAGCTCAACAACATAGCAATTCCCTGACTTTAGACCAGTGACTCTCTCTCTCTGAGACTCAGTTTTCAAGTCTATATAACAACTGCTTTGCAAGACTACAATGACGTTATTTTGTGGATGTGAAAGTGCCCAAGCCCAGGACACACTCACATGAATTCAATGTGTGCTAGTTCTCTTCCTCTGGGACTCCCCCTTAGCACACTTCAGTTCCTATCTTGAATATTATTGTGTTAACTTTTTAAAAGCTTTATCTTTTAGTTATACATTGCTTTTATCTATGTTTAATATATTTCACAATAAGCTGAGAAACCCTACGCCAAAAAAAATGTAGACGACCCAGGAGGAAAAGCGCTGCATCATCCCATATAAAAGCGTTATCTACTTTTAGGCTTATCAACAAAATTTGGGATTTCTCATCACCCCATAAAGAATTCTTTGGCCCATGAAATCTTTAGTTTTAAAATTCTCTAAATATTAACACAGAACCGCCTCCTGACACATCACCCATAATTGCCCCACAATCACCCAGTCTGGAAGTTGTCAGTCTCATCTTGTCCCAACTCCCTCCCCCTCCACCCAATTCACTCAAATTCCTGAACCCACCCCATGCTCAGCTTGGCCTCCACCAACGAAGTGACTGCTCTTTCCACTGCCTACTCTCACCACTCCCAAGAGTCGTTATCACTATCCTTCTCATACAGTTTAATGGAAAGGGGTTTCTTACCCATTTTTTCTGTGTGCTTTGTCTCTAAATGCCCGTGTGTTCAGGCATAATATTGTGTGTGCGCTTTGCAATGAACCAACCTTCAGTTTACAGAGGAGGAAACTAAAGGACAAGAAGGCAAGTGATTTGTCTAGTGCCAGGAAATGAACAAAGGTCAATGTTAGGGCTGAGTTCTAGGCCCTTGCTCCTTTTAATTTAGGACTTCAGTTAGGAGCAGGGCTCCCAAGGCAGAGTAGGCTCTTTATAAACATTTACTGAGTGAGCATTAAACGAATGAATGTTCATTCGTTTAACGAATGAATGTTGGAGGGTAACACCAACTAGTTTCTAAAGTATTATGAGGTAGGTCCACATGAGAGGCTATCTTTCTTTCTTCAACCATGCTGTCTTCAGGGTTAAGTGTTTGAATATTACTTAGGAGTCCAGATGCTTGTGTCTATTTCTGCTGCTTCAGCTTGATAAGACTTGATAAGCACAGACACAATGCACTCGATGATACGACTTTCAGTTATTTCATAAGTTAAGATAAGAAACAATAAAAGAGAGAATTTGTTAGAGTCACACTCTTTTAGGAGGCAGAGGAAGGAAAATGAGCACGCATGGATCAATGTTTTATAATTTATTATGTGCTTTCATAAACCTTGTCTCATTTGAACCTTCAAACAACCTTATGGGAATGGTAGGACAAATATTATCATATTCATTTTGCATTTGAAAAACTGAAAGCATTTGTTTGGTAATGAAAGATGTTATAAAGTTTATTATTAAAAATATTCCCATTAGGTAAACTAAAAGTTAAAGAAAGATTTCTTTAAACAGAATCTGTGGACAATATCCTTGTGATGTTTGATTTCATGGGTTTTAATTTCTTCCAAGAAATAGTGAAAACCTTATCTAAATATTCAGTTATGTTAGAAAATATGCACTTTGAAACATAATATGAAAAAACAGAGTATTTTCTCTCTTTTTTCCCTCGTGTATGTGTTTTGTTTTAAAAATGAAAATAGGACAAAATTTGAGGAAACATTATGAGCACAGGAACCTGCTTGCTTTTGTTAATGTCATGTTTTGGAACTTAAATATGTGGTGGAACCAAAACTAGATCCCAGTTCTTCTCTTTCTAGATGTAAATTGTTCATTCTTGTGCTATCAATCAGCAGTTTTAAGGCATTTATCAGTTTTTAATGGACACATTCTATTTTCCAACTTTAGTTATGAACCTAACACTTTCTGTTACAAGGTAGAACTATAATAATGTTGAAGAAAAACAATAATAAATATTTTAATGAAGAAATACAACATTTTAAAGACAGCAGCTGCATTTAGCAAATTGGCTCTTTCAGGATATTTACTTGTTTCCTGGTTTCATTACCCAAGCAAGGATGAAAAGTTTTTATCTCAATGAAGGTCCCAACAAATTGGTCTGAGTAAAATTTTTCATGAGGGAAATTCATTCATTTTAAAACAAGTTGTTTTAACTCATTCAGTATGTGCCCTCTTGGGTGTTCTTAAGAGATTCTTGAGGGAGAGTTACTGGTTTAGGGTGTTGGATGTGGGGGGCATTTGGTATAGGATGAACCTGGGGCAGGCTTCTAGGGAGTGTGTAAGTGTTCACCTTATCATAATGGGTTGTATCAGTGGGTGGAGACCCACATAATGAGCAGGAAGGTCTTGGACTTCCATCCTGGGGACACCTGCTATGTTCTCAAATAGAGGGGTGGGAGTCTCTCTAGAGCATAGGCAGTGACTAATAGGGGATGATAGGCGGGTATGTCAAGCCCTGAATGTTGTTGCAAGTAAGTATGCATCTTGTTTTTCAAGGACTAAAGCTTAGTGGTTGCCGTGGGTCCTGAGGGGAGGAGGAGGGAGGAATAGAATAGATGGAACATGGGGCATTTTGGGGATGATGGAATTTTACTGCATGATCTTTAATGATGGATACAGGCCATCCATGTTAAATTTCATCAAATTTATAAAAATGTGTGGTCCAAAATGTAAACCATAATGTAAATCATTGACCGTGGTTAGTAGCAATGTTTCAATTTTTGCACATCAATAGTAACAAATGTACCATCCACATGTAAAATGTTATTAATAGGGGAAGGGGAAAAGGGGAAGGATGTCAGGTATATGGAAATCCCCTATATTCTGTACTTGACGTTTCTTTAACCTAAAGCTTCTTTGAAAACAATTGAAAATGAAAACAATAAGACACTGGGGGAATAAACAGAAGAAAATGTCACCGTATATACTGGACAACAGATCTTACAGTGATGAAAGACATAATGTCAAAAAAAATTTTTTTAATATTTTTCATTATTTTTTATTATTCCTAATTTTTAAATGTTTTGTATTTTATTTCTTATTTTTAAAACTATCATTATTATTTCATTTTCTTATTAATTATATTTGGTTGTTTTGTTGGCTTCATTTTTGAAGAAGTTTTATATCACAGACAGGGGAGGATCCTTGGTGCTGGGTGTCAGTGATGGGGGACACATGGGAGGAGGTTCGCCTGGGGCATACCTGTAAGGCATATAAGTGTATTCAAGTGTTTATGGGGCATTGTCATGGTGGGTGGAGATTCACACAATAACCAAAAGAACATTGAATTCTGAATTCCCATCCTGGGGAGCTCTGCCACATTCTCTAATGGGATAGCAAGAATCCCCCGAGTACAGGGGTAATGACTAGTAAAGGAGGATGGCCCATTGATAGGCCCTTGATATTGATGACTGTACTTATGAACCTTTACTTTTGAAATTGAATCATAGCCTAGTATTAGAGGTTGCATAAGGGTTACCTCCTGAGAGCCTCCTTGTTGCTCAAATGTGGCCTCTTTCTCAGCCAAACTCAGCATATAAATGCATTACCTTCCCCCGAGTGTGGGACATGACTCCTGGGGATGAGCCTCCCTGGCACTGAGGGATTGCTACCAAGCATCAACTAGCAAAGCAACTGGAAAAAGACCTTGACCAAAAGGAGGAAAGAGTAAAGACAAAAGAGTTTATATGGCTAAGAGACTTCAAAGTGAGTTAGGAGGTCATTCCAGAGGTTATGCATATACACTTTTCAGCAGGATTTCATTGACTCCCAAAGTAAATACTACCTCAGATAGTGGGACTCCTGAGAGCTCTGGAGACATCTAGACACTATAGGCAGGGCAGACAGCTCAGGAGTTTGACACCCTGCCAGTGGGCCCTACTTTGGAATTTATGCTCCCAGTGTGACAGAGTTGGACTCAGTTGTGGTTTCCCTACACATGGCTCTTCTGTCCCTTCTATTTGAACCTATAGTTAGTACTAGAGTTGATAGGTGTATGTCAAAAGACTTAAATCT
This sequence comes from Cabassous unicinctus, assembly GCA_029593785.1. Taxonomy (NCBI): domain Eukaryota; kingdom Metazoa; phylum Chordata; class Mammalia; order Cingulata; family Chlamyphoridae; genus Cabassous; species Cabassous unicinctus. The sequence continues at coordinate 41,668 of JAQZBX010007738.1, read as the reverse complement.
TTTGGCTGTCCATGTGCCAGCCGGGTCCTGAGTCTCAACAGAGTTGCAGCACTTACTTTCCGCTTTGTTGGACTCACCTGGGGCAACTGGCAAGGAGATGATGATGGACAGCCACCATCCCAAGGAACAGAGAGCTTCTGCGACTGTAAGCGGGAGAGTGCCATCCATCTGTCCCATGGGATGGATCTGGGCCCCCTCTCAATTAGAGGTGGAGTGGACATCACTATCCCAGAATCTTCAGGATTGGGGAATGAATGATGGACTAGAGTAGACTTACTGGTATTCTTATTGTGATTCTAGCAATGGAAGAACTTACATCATTGATGTCGAAGCAGTGGCCACTGGAGCTTCTGAAGGGAGGGAGAGGGAAAAACAGGTGTAATATGGGGGCATTTTTGGGACTTGGGAATTGTCCTGAATGATATTTCAATGACAGATACAGGCCATTATATATCTGGCCATAACTAAAAGATTGTGTGGGAGAGAGTGTAAACTACAATGTAAACAATGGCCCATGCTTAGTGGCAATGCTCCAAAATGTGTTCATCAATTGTAACAAATGTACCATGCTAGTGAAGGATGTTGTTGTGGGAAAACATGGGACAGGTAGGGAGTGGGGTATATGGGAATCCCCTATATTTTTTATGTAACATTTATGTAATCTAAGTATCTTTTGAAAAAAATTAAAAAGTGTATTTAAAAAAAGAGATCCTTGATTTTCTAAATGATTAAAAATTCATTTTCTCCTAAACTACAAGATTAAAAACATTACCCTCCTCCCCTTCTCTTTTTTCCTTATGCCCCTGTTGGAACAGGTTTCTGTGTTAACTTTCAAGGGTAGGTTTCATCCCTAAAGTGACTTCATTTTCAGAAGGTAGGGGCTGTTTAAACAAGAATCTCCATCATTTATATAGATAATATTTATGGAGTGCTCACTGTGTCATGCTTTCTTGTGCATTATCTCATTAACCATTGCAGGAACCTCCTGGCACAAAGGATATTATTATTCATAGTATGTGGTTAAGCAGATAGCCTTAGAAGAACCAAGTGGATTGCTCAAGATCACATAGCTACTAAGTAGCCAAGGTAAGATTCCCTCCTAGGCCTCTCTGATTTTGAAATTTAACAACCACTCTACAGTTTCTATCATTAAGGACAGTGACTTATGAACCTTTCATCACAGTCTTCCTTAACCTGATGTATGAACCTTCTAGGCTGTGGAACATTGTCTCAGTTTCCTTCTGATGGATCAAGCTATTGACCAAGATCAAGCTATTGACCAAGATAGCAAACGGCCAACTCATCTACTTCCTAATCCATACACTTGTGGTTATAGAAAGATTTTTAACTTAAAAACTCTGCATAGGGGGCGGATGTGGTTCAAACGGTTGAGCATTCGTCTCCCATATGGAGGGACCTGGGTTCAATCCCCGGGACCTCCCAGTAAAATAAAGAAAAATATAGAAGGTGCACGGGCGTGCCTCCAGGCCCCACTGAGCCATTTGGCAGGATGATGACGCAGCAGGAGAGAGACACAGGGGAAAGCTAAGACGAGAATCGCTGAAAAAAAAAGAAACAGGAACTGAGGTGGAGCAGGTGGCAGAATGACTCTCTCCCACATCGGAGGTCCCCAGGATCGAATCCCAGTGAAGATAGGAGGAGAAGGATGAGAGGAGAGGGCAGGAAACAGATACAGAGAATTGCCCAACGAATGGACACAAAAACAGCAAAAACAGGGCCGGGCGGTGGGGGGGAAGGTTTAAAATGGATAAAGTAAATAAATAAATCTTTAAAAAAAAAAACCTTTCTGCATATATTATATACAACTAGATTAAAGACAGTCATATTCTCAGAGGGTGCATTGTATATGTGTGCGTGTGTGTGTTTTTAATACACCTGCAACATATAATATGGCATGTGATTGAAAGGTAAACGAGATGCACAGGACTTCTGACAAAACAACTGCTGTGTGATAAGGCCAGGAGAGGTTTGGCCATCCAGATGGCTAATTCATCACAGCACGGAAGGCACCCTCTCAAGAACATGTAAACGAGGTGAAGAGCTCTCTCGGAAGGTTACAATGAACACGTGCCAGCCCTCTGTGTCCGGTCTCAGGTCATTTCACTTATGATTCATCTCAATCTTCAAGAACCTGAGAAGCATATTACACACCAGGCAGAAGGTACCATGTTTCTAAACTGCCAGCCTTTAATATGCAGAAGAAATTCTTTCTAGATGACCACACTTGGAGGGAGAAAACAGCAGGGGAGAGTCCAGAGTTCTTCGCGGATTATGTATTCAAAACATCCCCTAATAACTAACAAACCAAAAATGGGATTTAAGAAGCTAAATTTAAAAGCCTACTTCAGGGACCTTCAAGAAGGATACTTTAAAACAAAGATTTATCCTAACTTCTTACATATTTTGCTCTTTTAAGTAAAGTTCACTTACTTCAGATTAAGTACTGCAGGATATTTAGCCCTCAGCTCCACTGCTGTATTTCTGGAATATATTCCCTGTCCTTTTCGCAAATTTTGGTCCTAATTTCAGTGGAAACAGAATCTGATAGGTCATGTTTCTTTAGAGTTCCTTTTGCAGCTTGTTCTAAGTTATTCATACCCCCTCTCCTAGTCTGTCACCCACCCCTGAACCCTTTGCACATCGTAATAAACAGTAGGTATTTTGAAAATGGATGACCTAGGTACAGCTCAACTTAAGGCAGAGAACTCCAGATGAGAAGCCATCTGGTCTTTACAGCCTATGACTTTCGTACCAGTTTCATCATAACCTAATCCCTGAACAAGCACTAAATCTTACAGGTTAAGTGAGGGAGGGGGTTAATAAACAATGTATCATTGCAATAACTATGCCATGTACAGACCCACAGAAATGGAGATCTAAAAATACCTAGGATGTTACTGCACAAGTTACTGAATAGCAAATGATAATTGTACTCTCATGTTGGTTCTGCCATTTATTCATTCATGCATGCATGCATTCGGCTAGAGTTTACTGAGTGGCTAATATGGGCCGGCCACTATGATAGGCAAAGGAAATATCAAGGTGAACAGATAGATATGATACCTACAATCACAGAAGAAATCACAAGACCTTGCAATAAAAACTGTCCTAATGGGGGCATTATAGTGAGCTGTTGGAACCACAAAGGAGAGACAATTAAGCAGCTGTGTGTGTGTGTTCACATGCACATGTGTGTTTGTGTGTATGTGTATGTGTGTGTGTGTCTGTAAAGGGTAGTGATTATCAAAGGCTCCCAGGACTAAATCTTATTTGGCATTTAAAATACGGGTTTGAATATTGTGATTCAAGCAATGGAAGAAATTACAACAGTGAGGTGGAGCCGGTGGCCACTGGAAGCTTTCGGGGCAGGGAGGGGAAGGGCAGTTGAAATACAGGGGCTTTTTCGGGACTTAGGAGTTGTCCTGAGCGGCATTGCGGCGACAGATGTAGGCCATTTTACATCAGCATATACCATGCAGAACTGTGTGGGAGAGAGTGTGGTCTATGATGTGAACTGTGGTCTATGCTTGGTGGCAAGGCCCAAGGATGTGTATCTCCATTGTGAGTGATGTGCCACACTGATGAAGGATGTTGGTGTGGGATGTTGTGGAAGGTGTGGGAGGTGGGGAACATGAGCATCCCTGTAATTTCTGTGTAATATTTAGGTAATCTAAGCACCTTTTAAAAATATATATATTTTAAAAAAATAACATTTATGTAAGCAAATGCACATGTATGCATATATATTTATATATCATTTTACAAATATTGGTATGTATTGTGAAAATTTTGATTTTTACCCACAATAAAAAAATAAAATAAATAAATAAAATATGGGGTTTGGGTTAGATAGACGGTAAAGCAGTAAGGGGTGGGAAGTGGAGAGACTACCATGTACAAAAGCTCAAATGTGTTTTGACAATCTTCCCACATTTTGGTTGTTTTTTTTCCCTCTGTAAAAGGAGGCAGTGTCAAGGCCAAACACTTGAGCAAGAATGTGGCTGAAGTTATTTGCAGAAAGCTATTGCACATAAAAGTTGTTTTTCCCTGTTTATAATGGTTAAGCTGTTTGGATATGTCATTTATTGCCTTTCCACTTAAATTGTGACCAACTTGCAGAAAGGGAGCACAGCTCTCTGCACTTCCCAGAACCCGGTGCAGCATTCTGTATACACTGGAAACTTAAGTAATGCTACTGCTAAACAAATAGAGAAACGGCAAAGAAAGGTCAGCAGCCAAGCTGGAACTTCCAGAATTTTCAAGGGAGCAGCAATGTTTATCCAGCAAGATCTTTTAGCCAACATTACTTTCTTAAATTTCAGTTTTAGGAGCTTAGTAAAAAAAGATCCTCATTAAAAAAAACTATCTTGGCAATCCAGTCACCGTGCTGTCCCTCAAAGTTGAGTTAGTTGACTTGATTGACTTAGGAAACCAAAATCAGAAGCTTCAATCCCCGTGAAAGGTGAGTTAGCATCAGGGCAAGAAAAAAAATCCACTCCATAGTCCCACATATCAGTTGCACCCTGAACTCTGGCCAGGCTGAGGGAAATATCTTTGCATACAGTTTGCAGCCCATATTATGAGTTAGATATCATACCAGGTGCTGTTGCTCAATAAATATTTGTTGAAAAACTAAGTGAACACAGTCTAGGGAGTGTCACAAATACAAGCAAAGCACTTATAAAGTATGCTACAGATTTGTTTTTATATGTGGGGTTCTCTCCTAGACTGCAGAAAATTTTGTATCCTCCTTACTCTTTGCAGTCTTTAGAAAAAGTGAATTCCTCCCTGAAGGAGCCCCTGCCATTGCTTTTGAAGATAGCTTAAGAGCTGCAGTGGTGCTGAAGTACTGAAGAGGCCCCAGTACTACTCGGAGAGAAGACTGCCGTCAGAGCCTCTGTTCCTACCCTGGATGCAGCTGTCAGACCAAAAGAGTTACCCGGAGACTTGCAACATGGACAGTAGCCCAAAATAAGTGAACTGTGGTCATCCTGAAAGAGCGCTCTTCTGTAAAGAACACACTCTTGGATTGCCCAGTTCCAGTACTGATGGCCATCAAGAAGAGAGAATCAAGTGCAATCTCTGATAAGAGAACAGTGACATTTCCTCATGCAGAGAACAAATGCATTTGTTTCCTCTGAAAGCCTGGAAAATATTGCTTTCATGTTTCATTGTAAATGTACTTGAAATAAGGTCTCTCTCCCCTTGGGCGAGAACAGACTCCAATCTCAGGAAGTCAAGCTCTTTTTACTAATCTCACTGATACTGGCCAGAAGCTCTGATTTTTGGATTTACAGAGTCATGAGTGAGCGGTTCATTTCCAGTGCACTTTCCTGAGGCTGGCTTGGTGTGAATCACTGCCAGGTCATAGCAACTTCTGGGTGAAGAAAATCACTTGGTTTCTCACACTTTTGGATTAATGTGGATCTTTGGGTGTGCCCAGAAGAATGAAGAGGGCACTGTGTGCAGTCCCTCCATGATCATCTCCCAGGGTGATGAGGCAGCAGGGTAGGGGATGGAGTGAGCCAAATGGCAACGCAGTAGCAGGCTGAAGATGCAATGTTTATTACTGCATGCACAACTCAGACTGATGAGGGAAGGAAAGAAAATAATAATGAGCAGCAGTAGCCCATAACTTGAGTTTCACTGACACAAAAATGTTCCCCATCAAACCCCAACCTCCTTTATTCTTTTCTTCTCTAATTCTCACCTCCCCAAGATGACTGGGAATATCTTCTGTCCTAGTTTCTTTCATTCTGGTATTTGTTTGTCCATTGTTCACTCAGCAAACACTTACTGAGGGCCTGTTGTGTGTCAGACACTGGGATTCAGTTCCAGTTTTTCTGTCTAGGAATTAAATATTTTAAGTATAGAGGAGTACTGTAATAATAAGTGTAGCAGTTTGGTATTATTTATGAATTCCAAAAATAGAAATTGGATTATGTTTGTAAATTGGTCTGTTCCTCTGGGCATATTAGATTGTATTGGATTCAGAGGTTTCACTCTTGCTTGTTGATTAAATAATGATTAAGGCTTTGATTGGGCCACATCAGTAGGACATTGAGTCCCTGCCCCCTTGGTGGGTGGGGACTCACAGAGAAAACAACAAGGCAGATAAGTTAGTTGGAGTTTAATGCTGGAGCCCCGGGAAGTAAATACACAGAGAAGCAGATACGTGAGGAAAGAGAGAAGGCTCCATTAGACACAGCAGAGGCCCCAGGAAGAGAGACAACTGTTTGCCTGATAGTCTACAGCTGGCCTTGTGGAGAGAGCAAAGTAGCTGAGCTTGGAGAGAAAGGAGCCCCAGGAGAGAGATGAGACTTATCCCAGCCTGCAGCTGATGTTGGAGGAAGCTGGGACCATGGAACCTTAAGAGGAAGAGGAAGCCTGAACCCTTGCAGGTATCGGCAGCCATCTTGCTCCAACAAGTGGCAACAGACTTTGGAGAGGGAAGTAACTTATGCTTTATGGCCTGGTAACTGTAAGCTTCTACCCCAAGTAAATACCCTTTATAAAAGCCAACAGATGTCTGGTATTTTGCATCAGCACCCCTTTAGCTGATTAAAACAATAAGGTATCTACAAAACATGGGGACAGGGAGCAAAGGGTATAAATCAAGAACTCTGAGAGCAGTTACTGATGACTTCCTTAAAAGTGAGATGCTGGAACTGAGTATTGCAAGATACATAGGACCTTGCTGTCAAGTAAAGGCAGGGAGAGGAGCAGGGGCTAAGAGAATTTCAAGGAAAGAAGAAATAACAATAGTAGGAGCCAACAGTTACTGGTGTGCTAGGCTCTGATATGTTTACAATATGCTAGGTACCATTCTAAGCTCTTTATCTTTTAAAGCCTCACAAGAAGTATATGAAGTAGTCCCTATTATTTCCATTGTGGCTACGGATACACAGAGAGACTAAGCAAACTAAAAGGTGACAAAGCCACAATGAGATCCAGAGTCTGAGATCTTAACCACTATAGGTTACTGTATAGAAAGACATGTGCAAAAGTCCAGAGATGAAACAGAGAACATAGTGTTCTGAGGAAAATAGGAGTGGGTATAAATGGGACAGAGGGGACAAGGGGAGAGGGGATTTGGAGCAGTGGAAATAAACGAGGATGAAGAAATAACGGGCCAGATTATGAGGGGTCTGTATATCCCACAAGAGTTTGTACTTAATCCTGAGAGCAACTGGGAGCCATGAAGGGTTTTATACCCAAGATCAGATCTACATTTTAGGAAGATGTCTGAGGGCAGAGGAGAGAATGGATTGGGGAGGGGTGGCAGTGGGCAGGAAGACCAGTTAGGTCAGTAGTGTAACTGCAGGGAAGAGGTGGTGAGAGACCCAGCCAAGAGAGCAGGAGCAGGGGTAAGAGGAAGGGAAAGCTACAGGAGCCATTTAGATGGTAGAATTTACAGAATTAGGAGGGAAAGTGGCCAGAAGTGGAGGGTGATACAGAAGAAAAGGAAAGAAAGATGATTTCCTGGTTCAGGATTGGTAGATAGCTATACCATTAACCAGAACAGAGAATGTAAGAGGAGGGCCTGGTTTAGGAGAACGAGTTTGTTCAGTTTGGTAATATAAGCACTATACTTGGTTGAGATCCCCACTCCAGTTCACTATTACTGCACAACAAACCACCTAAAACCTAGTAGCTTAAAACAATATTTTATGATTATTTTTCCTGGTTCTGTGAGTTGACTGGGGCTCAGCTGGGAATTTTTGCTTAGGGTCTCTCATCCAGTTACTGTCAGGTGTCAGCAGAGGCTGAAATCATCTGAAGGCTCAACTGGGCTGGTTTTCCAAGAAGACTCACTCACAGGGATAGCAGTTGATGCTGGCTATTGCATAGGAGCTCAGCTGGGCTTGTCCACCTACATGTGGCCTCTCCACATGATGGGCTTCTCACAGTAGGGTAGCTGAGTTACTAGAGATAGAGTCCCATTTGCAAGGGCGTAGACTTCTAACAACCTAGCCTTGGAAATCACATAACATGACTTGTATTCCATTGGTTAAGAGCAAGTCATCTGAAGAATGAGGAGCCAGACATGCAATAAGTTGGAAATAACTTTCTTGTCTGGGGTAATAGCAAGGGTGTAAATGATTTGGGTACACACTTGGCTTGCTCAGTATAGAGACCAGAGTCAGACAAGCTGGCAGGCAGAGTGAGGGTGGGAGACATGGTCAGAGAGTTGTGTGAGATTGAGTTGGACAGGAAGACATAACCCTGATCCTTATACCATGGTTGGATTTCATTCTAAGTACAATGGGAAAGTCATTGGAACATTTTAAACAGGTGAGTGACATTATTTTTGACACATTTTTAAAAGATCACTCTGTTTTAAAAATAAATATACACCTACCCAGCAATTCTACTAGGCATTTACCCAAAACAAATGAAAACAGATATTCACAAAATGACTCATGCAATAATGTTCATAGCAAATTTATTCATAATAACCAAAAACTGGAAAGAGTCCAGGTATCCATCAATAAAAGAATTATAAGCAAACTGTGATATATTCATAAATGGACTATTACTCAGCAATAAAAAGGAATGGATTACTGATACAGGTAACAACATACTATGTGATTCCATTTATATGCTATTCTAGAACAAGAAAAACTAATCTACAGTCAAAACAACTATAACAGTGGTTACCAGGGGTACGGGGCAGGGAAGAAGCAGGGATTGACTGGGAAGGGTATAAGGGAACTTTCTGAGAGATGAGAATGTTCTATACTTGAAAAGGGTTAACGTTACACAGTTGTCAAAGCTCAGCAGATGTAAACTCAGAATTTAACTTTTACATTAAAAGAAGAAAACTATACCCAAATATTGACCTCATTAATGATGTGCTTGATGAGGTATTTAGAGGGAAGGGGATTAATATCTGAAATTTCCTTGAAATGCACCAAAATTAAGGTGGATCAATGGATGAATAGAAGGATGGATAGGTGGATAGATATTTGATAAAAACAAGTCTAAGTAAAATGTGTTGTTTTTTTTTTTGATTGATTGATTGATTTCTCCCCCCCACCCCACCCCACTGCCCTGTTGTTTTGCACTTACTGTCTGCTCTCTGTGTCTGCTTGTCTTCTCTTTAGGTGGCACCAGGAACCGATCCTGGGACCTTCTGGAGTGGGAGAGAGGCACTCAATCTCCTGTGTAACCTCAGCTCCCTGGTCTGCTGCGTCTCTTATTGTCTCTCCTCTGTGTCTCTTTTTGTTGCATCATCTTGCTACGCCAACTCTCTGTGCTGGCCAGCACTCCTGCATGGGCCAGCACTCCTGCATGGGCCAGGACTCCTGCGTGTGACAGCTCACCACTCAGGCCAGCTCACTGCGCGGGCCAGCTCGCCTTTCACCAGGAGGCCCTGGGAATCAAACCCTGGACCTCCTATATGGTAGACGGGAGCCCAATTGCTTAAACCACATCCATTTCCCGTAAGTGAAATGTTAATTGTGGAATCTAGATAGTAGGTATGTAGGTGTTCACTGTAAAACTATTCACCATTTCTGTATGTTTGCAGTATTTCATAATCAAACATTGGAAAAAAGATCACACTGACCTCTCTAGGCATAATATACTTAGGGAGGCAATGGTGAAAGTTTGGAGGAGGCTCCTGCAGTGGTTTAAGTGAAGGGTGGTGGTGGCTTGGACCAGCATGGTGAGAGTAGATTTGGAGGGATTGACAGATTCTGTATTTATGTTGGAGGTAGAAACAGCAGGACTTTCTATAGATTGCATGTAAGATATGAATATGACAAAATCAAGGATGACTTTTGCAACTGGGTGGATGGTAGTGTCATGTACTAAGGTGGAAAATATCAGATTCATAGGAGCAAAACGAGAGCTGTGTTTTGGTTCTAAATCTGAAATGCCTTTGGAATATTCCAGTGGAATTGTCAAGTAGTAAGTTAAAAATAAAGTTTGACACCTTAGAAGATTTAAAATATGTAAACTGGAACCAGGCATGAGACACAGTAAGCATTCAACAGATGCTTAGTATTATTTAGAATTATTTGAATAATTATAGGAGAAGTGAGTAGGGGTAAACTTATTAACATTGTGTGTTGGTATACTGGTATATAGTATAAAGAAGAAAAGGTCAAAAATATAGTTAAATCTTAGACTGGTGTGAAACAGCTATTATAATATTTATTCAAACAGCTGTTTGAACAAGAGCCTTCACTGAATAATATATGGCTGAGAGAGAGTTCAGTATGACCTGTTGTCTCATTCATCCCTCAGGCAGGGTTATTTCCAAACCACCTCAGAGAAATGAGAATTTATTTTCTAATAAATGAATTATTCTGATGTTTAATAACTGCTGCAGACACTTGTTTTTTTTTCAACATGAATTTGTCTAACATAATGAGAGCTCAAATTATTGAGCCCAGAACACAGCTCCTTAAAATCCTAATAAATGATATGATTATGTTTATCAGATATGCCAGAGTTCCTGGATGGAATTGCAAAACAATATTCTCAGATACAAGAAACTTACTACATTTTAGACATCTTTGTTAGAATTTCCTATTCTTCGTCAGGTGTAGCACACAGATAGCGCCCCTAGATTAACCATGTAGGCAGGAAAATTGGGGGAGAGGGGAGAAGAGAACCTGTCATCCGTGTCATTATTTCAGCACCGAGCCTTAAGGAGGAGGAGAACTGTCACTCACGTCTTTGCATTTGCCTGAGCTGGCATCAGTAGCAGCAGCTGCACGATCATTTAGAGCTTGTTGAAAATCTTGCCTTTTTTGCTCCCATCTACGCACCCCATTCTTCTCCTCAGTGGAAACAGGGCCAGTGTTTGTTCAGACGCAATGGAAAATAGTTTAGTTTCTCTTTTCACAGTAACAGCTAATAGCTTACTTGACGCCTAACAGAGTGCTAGGCTAGATCACTGTGCAAGCATTATTTCATTCGATCATGACAACAGCCCTAGGAGGGGGCATCTGTTATTACCTGCATTTTTAGATGAGATGCTGGATGGTCCAAAGGGTTAAGTAATCTGCCCAACTAGTAAGTAAAGGCACTGACATTCAAAAATGAAGTCAGACAGTCGGCAGAGGAAAATCTCTTAACCACTGTGTCCTCAGCTTCACAGCAGGAATGACCTCAGAAGCCTGGAGTGTGAGGGAGATTTGACTGAGCCTCCTGAATCTTCAACAACAGCAGTGAAGCTACGTGGCTGCTGTTCTGCCTCTGAGGGCAAAGTTGAATTAGCAGCTCCTGCTCTGTTTGAATTCGGAAGCTTCCCTGACCAGCCCTCCCTACACATGCCCCCAAACCCTCTAACACTCAACTTTTGTCTATAGTGCTTTTACCAAGGCACAAACCTTTACACTTCCCAGTGAAGATGAAGCTAAGCTACAAATCCCTTTCAAAAAGTAAAGGTGACAAATTCACACGAAGTTATATATGACATAATGTTGAGATCCACCTGGATTAGATTTAGCTGCGGGAGACTGGGGAGAAAAGGAGAAAGAGCAGCTAGCTGTAAAGAGGCGTAGAGGGACTGGGAAAATATTCAGAAAGAAGTACATAGATCCTGAAGGCAGACTTCACCTAACATGTGGCTGATTGTCCATCAACCCATTCCAAAAAGAATTAAAGGTGGTGTACACTATCCCCCAGCCTGTTCTTTTTCAGAGCCTTGAACATCTGGTGTATGGAATTTCACACAGCATTAACACCAAGCTTCTACCTTGCCTCTTGTCCCTCCTGCTGCTCTTTTTCTGCATTTACATTGAAGTGCATGTGTTTTGAAGAAAAAAGTCTGTTCTTGGGTGAAAACCTACAGTCTAATATAAGTCAGTATTTCTCTGGGGCTTTTGCTCCCATTCCACTCTGCTGTACACCAAGGCAGCAGTATTCTCCTATATAACCTTGAAACTGCCAGTTACCAATCCCATTGAAACCACTGCTTACTAATCCACTTTTCAGAGTTGCCCCTCCCTTACTAGTTTGTAGAAGTTTCTAGAAACTTTCATTCAAATGCCCACCTCTTCCTTTTTATTCATGGCAGCCTTGATGCCTCATGAGAAAAGTTACTGTTTCTGAAGCAGGCTCTAACTGTTCTAGTCACAGAGCATGCTAGGCCTCCATTTTAGGACCAAGCATAATTGCAACAAAGCATGCTCTGTTTAACCCTGCCTTTCCCAAACTGGATTAGCCCACATCATCTCACCCCATCCTTAGCCACTCCTTTAAACTAACTTTCTCCAGTACCCATTTTGTTCAGGGAGACTCATCTGAGGTTTATCTCTAGTCTCCTTGCTGGCCACCATGCAATAAACTCTTTCTTTTCTCAAAATCCTGATGACTCAGCATTGGCTTCTGTGTGCACTGGGCAAATGGGCCCTCTTGGCAGTACCAGCCTGCAGACAGCAATCTCAGTTACACTGCTTTGCCCCACACACCTCATTTAGACCTTCTGTTAGGAGTCCCACAGGGCCATGAGCTATTTATTCCCTAGGAAGCCTCAAGGATGGACCTGGAAGACAAAGGTAAAGAGATGTGCCTGGGAATGTCAGGGTAGTCCTGTTATTTATTTTAAGTCACAAAACCAATTTAACCCGATGAAATATTTAGAAAGGTTTATTTAATGTACCTCCCACATTAGACTAGAGCTGGATTAAGGAGCAACCCATCCTGGCAGCTGCTCCAAACATCAATTTATAAAGGAAGCCAAGTCACCACTATTGCCAAAACCTCACCAGAGTACGGAAAAGTGAGAGAAACCTATATTTGGCTGAGCACATTTAGATTACTGAACATGAATGGAAGGAACATCAATTGTCTCACAGTGAGCAGTGAAATACCAAAGGGACTAGCTGAACTGCCTTCTTGGTAGGTGGATATTGTTAGTCCCAGGACTTTTGTTTTGCTGGGTGTGAAATGCAAATTGGGGGCTGCAGCTGAATTGCTCTGCACTAGAGAGAAAAGGCAGAGCACTCCCACCGAAACACTTAGATTCCTCTCTATCAGTTTGAAGGAACGTCAAATTATTCTCCTGCCCAGAGGAACCACAAGTCTTAGTGTGGCCCTGGCTGGTGGGCGAGCTCCCTGTGGACAGGGGCTATATCTGTTTTGTTCAGGGCTGTGCCATCAGCATTCAGCACATGCCCAGCTTCCCAGAGACGTACCACTGCTCGACTCCAGAAGGCACCATTTGCAGAGTGCACAGCCACTTGCAGGCAGCCTACTACCTTCAGGGCTGTATAGAGTATTTGTTGACTGACTTCCCAAATGAAGGAGTGAATGAGTAAATGGCATATAGATGAAGTAGAGATTCACTTTTCCCCAATAATCTTTTCTCCCTACAGCCACTTCATTGACATAATTCAGTCTCATCTCTTCTTAATTCAGCTTGAGGAAGCCTGGAGTGCTCTTTCTACCTGGTCTATTCCTGTGGTAATCCATTCCTACTAGGCAGGAGTCATCTCTAAAGCAGGATCCACTCACGTTCTTAAAAGCTTCTGACAGCTTCTCATTGCCAGAGGAAAGGACAAAAATACTTAGCACAGAAAATAAGACCCTCTCTAAGTGGTCCCAAATTCACCTGTCCAGCCTCATCTCTCACTACTCCCTCCTTTTCGCTCTGTGTTTCAGCCATGCCAATGGCCAAATTCACTATATGCTTTCTCACTTGGCACCACTGCACATTCTATTCTTTCCATTTTTTATAACATTTTTCCCTTTTTCAATATTGGTATGATTAAAAACAAATAATTTTGATCAAATTAGATGGTTTAGTAACCTTTTCATCTTAGAATAGTTTTATATTTAAAAACAAAAAACCTGTGAAGATAGTACAGAGAGCTCCTGTATTAGTCAGCCAAAGGGGTGCTAATGTGAAATACGAAAAATGGGTTGGTCTTTACAAAGGGTATTTATTTGGGGTAGAAGTCCACAGATACCAGGCCACAAAGCATTCTGTTTCTTCTCTCACTACAGTCCATTGCCACGTGTTAGAGCAAGACAGCTGCCGACGTTTGCCAGGGTTCAGGCTTCTGGGGTTCCACTCTTCCCGGGGCTGCGTTTCTCTCCGGGCTTAGCTCCTGTTTCCTCCACAAGGTCAGCTGTAGACAATCAGGCGAACGGCTCGCTTCTCTTCTCCTGGGGCCTTCTTTCCAACATCAAAACTGCTTCTCAAAAGACTGCTTCAACTCTGTTCTTGCCATGCCTTTTATATTTGATTCCCCACCCACCAAGGGGTGGGGCTCAACACCCTACTGACGTGGCCCAGTCAATGCCCTAATCATAATTTAATCATGCCCAGGTTAACAGATCAGTTTACAAGCATGATCCAATTACATTTTTGAAATTCATAATTACATCAAATTGCCAGACGGCCACAACTCCCATATAGTACACACCCTATTTCCCCTATTGTTAACATATTTGTATGGCACATTTGTCACAACAAAATAAACCAAAATTACTCATTATTAACTAAAGTCTATACTTTATTCAGATTTCCTTGTTTTGTTTTGTTTTTCACTACCCTTCCTTTCTCTGTTCCAGGACCCCATCCAGGACATCACATTACATTTAGTCATCACAGCTCAAGGTGCCTCTGCTCTGTGACCGTTTCCCAGATTGCCCTTGTTTTTGATGATCTTGATAGTTTTGAGTACTAGTCAAGTATGTGTCCTTCAACTGGCATCTGTTGATGTTTTTCTCATGAGTAGATTGGGGTGATGGGTTTTAGAGAGAAAGTCCACAGACCTAATGTGCTATTGTCATCACATCACATCAAAGATGCATGCTACCAGCATGTCTTCACTGTTGACGTTAACCTTGATCACCTGGCTGAGGTAGTGTTTTTTCAGTTTCTTCTCCATAAAGTTACTTTTTCTCTCCTTTCCATACTGTACCCTTTAGAAGGAAGTCACCATGTGCAGTCCATTCTTACAGAGTAGAGAGCTACAGTCCACCTCCTTAAAGGAAAAGTCACTCTATAAATTATCAAATTAGATTTTTAAAAACATTTTGTTCTTTTGATTTTTCCTCACTGGATTCTATAACCAGCTAGGCTTATTCTCAATGGATTGTCTTGACTTTGGGGGATAACAGAATTAAGGTTAAAAAAGATATATGGTTCCATTATCTAGTTTCCTCTCTAGGGCCTATCTTCTAAACTAGAATTACTTGCTACATTTAAATAATGCATAGTCCTTATTTAACCTTTACAGATCATAAATAATAATATCCATTCTTTACAAAGGGGGAAAAACAAAAGACTTGAAACTGTCTAGCGAGGGGCTGATAGAGGAATTCAGATCAGTTAAGAGAAAATGAATTATTCCTAGAATTCCATAAATGCCTTCTGCCCATTCAAGGATAATTCAGTGCACTTTCAAGAATTTGTTCTTATATTCCCCAAGTCACACACCAGTACCTGTTATTTACCTGAGGGCCATGATCTGGAGCAGAATGAGGTGATTCTCTTCCAAGAGGGCCTGCAATGTATGTTCTGCCATCGATGTACTTAACCTGAACAAAGAATTTGCCATTGCCTATGATCAGATTTGGACAAATTATTCCCTTCGTGAATTGACAACTCTTTAGGTCATTAAACAGCACTTGCCTTTGCATTTGGAATATTTTGTTTATAAAACTTTTCTGTTTGAAAGACAGAAAATCCCATTACAAAGAAAATTATCTGTTTATTTTTTTGTTGTTTTTTGTTTTTTTTTTTTATCCACAAAACAAAAATCGGCTTGGAAACATGTAGTAAATTGTGGGCGGTTGGTAATTAGTTTATCACCAATTGTCTGACTGAATTCAACTGTCTTTTTTCCTAGACATGTTTAGTTAGGGCCTAAATCTAGATACTTTTAGACTTACAGTAAGTTTTCCATCCTTACATATTCCTAGTAAACTAAACAATTAAGACATGGTTTCAGATGGCCTGAATTTGATCCCTGGAATCCCCCTAAAAATGATTTTCCTGGGGCAGAATTTCCCTGAGGGAAAAAAAAAGAGCAAAATACGTGAAGTCAGAGCACATCTTGGAATATATGTATTCCTTATTTTGATAAGGGAATAGAGCTATTAACCACAGAAAATGTGTCTCAAAGTTGAACTTTCTAAAGTAGAACTGCACAGTAGTCAACTAGAAATACAGAAAGCAAGCCATTGACAACAGAATGAGTGACTCAGAAACTTCACCTTAGTCATTTTATTTGGATATAAAGTGACCAACTATAAGAGGCATTTCATATCTGCTCAGTTATTTCCCCATGCCTGAGGGAGAGATACTGGATGATGTCTCAGGCAGACACAACATGGGAGCCAAGAACAACTGAGGTACAGAGTAAGTGCTAACAATGCTTCCCAGTTAGAAGAGTCACCCTGGAAAACTCTACACATAAAATGACAACCACAAAGTCCTACATTTTCAAAGCAGAATGCAAAGTAGGATTTAATTTTTAGTAAAATATTTATCTATAATTTAAATATCAATATAGGCAAGAAAGTCTAAAAGATATATATACTACAATGTTAACAGTGAATATGATGAATATTTGAGTGTGAATGATCCTTATATTGCTCTTTGGCTTTATTATACTTTCTGAATTTTTCTAATAATAATTTTTAAAACCTTTTTTAAAAAGATATACAGAGAGAGCGGATGTAGCTCAAGCAGTTGAGCACCTGCCTCCCATATGGGAGATCCCGGGTTCTGTTCCCGGTGCCTCCTGAAAAAACAAAAACAAACAACAAGCAAAAAACAAACAAATAAAATACAACTCAAGGAAGCCAATGTGGCTCAGTGGTTGAGTGCTGGCTTCCCACATACGAGGTCCTGGGTTCAATCCATGGCCCCCAGTACCTCAAAAAAAAAATAAATAAATAAACATATTTTTCTCTTTCCTGATGAAATTTCCTTTCTTTTTGCAGACATATTTCTCTTAACACTCTACGAATACAACACTTACTATCATACCCTTAACTATTTGCTGCCAAGAGGAAGGATTATTCAGACTCCTTGAAGATATGTATTGATGACATGTTTTCTGCTAGTTACTAGGTTTGATTGGAGGCCACATAGAAAAAGAAAAATTCCATTTGATTTTTTTTTCCTAGAAGAATTTTTAACAGCCCCTGAATGCTTATATAAAAATCTGGCTATATGCCAAATTGTTGTATTTACAGCATCTGTTATCATTGGTGGTCATAAATATAACTTGACTTTTTTCCAAGAGAATGAGAAGTATGTAGTGTTCTCTGGTGAATTCACATAACTAAATGCTTCAAAATCTCCTGAAATTTATAAAGTCTATCAAAGTTCTTTTGGTAGAAATGAGGGGAAGTTTACTCATTTAATATCCATAATTTCTCATATTCAAAAGTTTCCTAAATACTAATGGTTTGCACATTTTTTGAGTTGTAAAATAGAAGGATTTCTGGTTGCAAAACTTTGCATTGACTTTAATGCAGAGTCAATAGGCATTGACTTTGATAACATATGAGTCAAGGGAGGATACTGGCAGTCACACAAGAGGAAGACAGCTCTTCATATGCCTTTGACTGCTTCTTCTCTAGACGTAGGACATTTTCTGGGTCAGGCACATAACTGCAGAAGGGAGCATGCATGAAGCAGTGGAAGAGGAAGGAGACACCCACATATTCAACCAGAGTCCACTGAGCAACGTTGCAATCAGATCACCTAGGCGTCTAGATAATGAAAAATTCACTGAATGCAAAAAAATACAATATAGGAAGTGAGACCATAGCTTCAAGAACAGGGTTTCAATCTTCAGTGTGCATAGCAATCACCCAACAAGCTTGTTAAAATGAAGATTCCTGGGCTGCTCACCCTAAGGTTGGATTCATTCAGTCTGAAAGAGTCCCAAGAACATGCATTTCTCACAAGTTCCCAGGTATTGATGATGTTGCTTCTCTATGGATCACACCTGGAGAATCAATGGAGCCAGGCACTCTGTCCTCAAGTAACATCTCCACCACTTATTGGCTATAGGATGTTAGAAAAGTAAACGAGCTAATCCCTTTCTAGCTCAATCGACTACTCTGCGAAATGGGGTTTTAATAGTTCTTGCGTCACAGTGCTGTTGTAAGGATTAAATGAGATAAGCCATGACAAAACACTCAATAAACGTCAGCTATTTCTACTAACATAAATATTATACAATTTTATCTGACCCTCTTGATTCAAAGTTGAAGAAACTGAAGCTTCAAGAGATTAAGGGACTGTCCTATGACCCCAGAGCTAATGAATTGTAAAGCTGAGTCGTGAACCCCAGCTTCCATTCTCTCTCACTTCATCAGATTAAGGATGCCCCTGGGACATCTTGTATAGGTTGAACATTTTCAGCTGTTCTCAAAGCCATGATTTTCATGTAGCAAATAAATACAAAACATGCCTGAAAAGAATATAAGCATCTAACAGAGCTGACTGACAACCTCGAACAAATTCTGCCAAATTGAAAGAGAACATACTGTCCTGGGTTATCAAAACAGGAAACCAAGGTCGTGATGAATGCGGAAACTGTTATAACCCTAATAACTGAAGTGCTGGTATTACCCCGAGAGTACTGGCTGACATTAAACACATCCCCTGACCTCCGGGGAGCATGTCATGAGGGTAAGTCATAGTCACAATCCAAGTTTCCAAGAGGACACTTGGGATAGCAGAAAATTATTGTCAGAGTGTTGCCTACCTTTGGCCTGCTAAGAGAAAACTCCTTAACTTGTGCTTTAATATAATGCACAATTATGCATTTTTCAAAAGAACAAAACATACCTTTTTTTTCCCAGTCAGTAGAATGTGATGTGATTTTCAATAAAACTGCTGAGAATGGCAAAAAAAAAAAAAAATCCTAGCCTTGCTGTAATAGTCTGTCTAAACTAGAAATCAAGGAATAAGTCTCTTCTTGAGTTTCCAATCAGCTTTCTGCTTTGGACAGTTGTGACACTGAAGAGAGACAGAAAACCTTAGATAATTTCCTTAAATGCAGATCTCAAAGGAATATGATAGATTAAGAATAATTTCACAGCATTCAGAAGATTCTAGTAATATTGACATGATATCAAAAATCTGTTTTGAATCTTGCTGAATTTACTACTTACTTCATAGAGTTGTTATGATAATTTAATTGAGTAATACATATTAAAGAGCCTAATAAATACCCTAGCACATAGTAAGTGCTCTATAAGTATTTGCTATTATTATTATTTATTACTAAACTTGATACTATGGTAAAGTCATAGGTTTACAGACTGATTTAAATCCTTGTGGCTTTCATGACTATATGAGGTATGCTCCCCCAATGGGATTAGAAATAGAGAGTATTTGAGGGAAAGAGAAATATTTTGACAATAAAAATTTTACTAAATGTGGAAACAAGCCTTTTTACAAAGAAGTGAGTTTGGTTTTTGTTTGTTTTTGTTGCTTGCTTTTTCAAATTGGCCTACATATTCTGTGGAGGGACATTCAGGACTTTGTAAAACCACAACTGATTGATTTTAATCTAAAATAATCAGCATATGCACACAAGCTCACAGCAGGAAACATTCTGTCTTTTCTTCTGACTTTCCTGCTCATCAAAATCAAGTTCTTTCAAACCCAGGTTTTTCACCAGATATTTGCTTACCACGTTTTTTTTACTATCTACTGTTTAATTAATTGTTTCATGTAATTGTTTCATGTTTCCTGACATCTTACTGTGCCTGAATGGCCACTATTATTATTATTTTTGAACAGGACAGCTGCTCCTGTTCATAGTATTAGAGCCCAAATGCATGTGTATCATATAATGCTGGGAATATAAAGCTATGCAACTATTCATGAGAGTAGTAAATATATTATTCAGGGAAAATCAAAACATATGCTGATTGCAATCATTCTTTCACCACCATAGAAAAGAGAGTTAAGGCTCACTAAATATGGACGATAATTTTGGCTATGTAAAAAATATGTGTGCATGCAATCAGTAGAAAGCATGGAAAACAGAACACGGTTTTCACTACCATGTTGTATCTTTACGCCAGTCCTACACCCTTGCAGGTCTCCCTGGACCCTCCTTTCTGGTCCTATCCAGCTTCTACTCAATCTAGTACCATTGGACTCTTGGTTCTATTACAATCCTATCCTACTATCTTAGTTTGGCAGGACTGCTATGACAAATACCACACACTGGTTGGCTTAAACAATAGGAATTTATTGTCTCACAGTTTCGGAGTCTGGAAGTCCAACATCAAGATCTCACTAGGCCATGCCTTCTCCTAGAGTCTATAGCATTCTGGTGGTGACTTGCCAATAGTCCTTGGGGTTTCTTGGCTTGTAGATGTATCTCTGCCTCCATCACATGGCCAGCTCTCTCTCCTCTGGCTTCTCCTAAATGACAGCATCCAAATTTCCTTTGCTTATTGACTTTAGACATATTGCATTAAGGCCCATCCTGATTCAATTTGACTTCATCTACCCATAGTACTGGGGGTTAACACTTGAACATGTCTTTGTAGGGGTCATGATTCAGTCTACCACACCTGCCCTTTGGAGTAGGGTTGGATCTGACTTCTCAAGCTCCTCTACTTTCTGCTGCACTTCGAAGGTTGGCTTAGACTTGTGTTCTCAGCTCTCTCCAAGTTGTCTGATCCTGAAAAGTTTATACCCCACCTCAGCTGGCTCCTTCTCACCCAAAACAAACTCTCAACCATGGCCAGAAGCCCATACTGCCCCCTGATCTCCTACAAAGGGTGACTTCTAAATTGGTCCATTAAGTAGGCTTGTGGTTAAATGTTTTGTTCAATTTTATTAGTTAACATCATTTCATAGAATAATCAAATTCAGGAGAAAAATACAGTGGTAAAGTTTTAACATAAATTGCAAAACCTCTATAAAATAGGTTCACTGTTATATGAACCTGATTTTATGTTGTACAATGGACTTAACTTCTTCAATAGCAAATTTTTTACTTAGACCAACATGTGCTATTGGTGGGGGGTGTCTAGACACCTTCCCCCAATTCACTGTGCCACTCTGCTGTAGAGGCAAGAACTTTTATTTTTTGAAGCCTGCTGACTGGCTATATCAGGTACAGGGTGTAACTAAATTATCCTAGCTCTTAAAGCTACATTCCCCAGGAAGAAAAACTTTGAGGAAATCAAAACAGCAGCAGTTTATCCAGGCAAACAGTTATTTAGCTGTCTTTAACCCTCAGCAGGATTTCTAATTTTACCATAAGGGGGCAAAAAAGCCAGCTTCATTTCTTATCTTCATCTTTTGAACTCCGACTGAGGAACAAAAAAAGCATTTTTTTTTTTTTAATTGAAACTTAGATGGATAAAATGACATACCTTTAATAACTTCAGTGTTTTACTTACAGTATACACTAAAGAATTTCTCATATATGATGTGATCGTCATCTACAAAGAAAACTACACCCTTGATAACAGAATCCAGGCAAATCAGCCTGCTAATTTAGGACCAAATAACAATGATTCATTAGATAAAATGCACAAAAGAAATAAACTTTCTTTCTTCAGAAGACTTCCAGGACTTCTGTCTCAAAGCTTCACTGTATGGTTTTGTATTCATCAAAATTCATTTAAAACCAAAGGTACCCAGGGCCCTAAAAGAACAGAAGCAGGGCAGTAATGCAGTGCCACCTAGCTTCCTTCCTGAAGGATATAATCCCATCACCAGATTGTTTTGAATGCCTGAAGAAACTAAACGGGGTTCAACAGTGTGTTAAGACTTTACGAGGCAGTTATTCAAAGACAACTGAACGTGAGAGTTGTACCAGGAATTAGGCAAGATCCTCTGCAATCTGGTCCCACCACTCCATCCTACCTTACCCCATCCCCACCCTCAAACCTTTTCAAAGGAAAAGGTAGCTTGTACAACATGGTTAGTGCTTATAATCATAACTACTCACATCATGTGTTTGTCCTAATCGCCCCAAACAGATGTCGTGAATATTCTTGCCTGTGATGTATATGCTGTTTGCCCAGTCTAAAATTTCCCCTCCTTTTGTTCTTCCTTTCAAATCCTTCTAATCCTTCAAGTCCCACTTCCTTTATACAACCTTTCCTAACCAAACCCCAGTAAAAATCTCATCTCTGAATTGCATTGTGTTTTCAATTCTTCATTGTATCTTTCATTACTCTCCACATCTCTGCCCATTTAAAAGTCAATAGATGATTCTTATTCATTCTTCAACACTTGGCTTCAGACAAACTGATTTGCTGCCTACCTGGTACTCCCATA
Source organism: Cabassous unicinctus (assembly GCA_029593785.1). NCBI lineage: Eukaryota > Metazoa > Chordata > Mammalia > Cingulata > Chlamyphoridae > Cabassous > Cabassous unicinctus. Next base: position 19,398 of record JAQZBX010007738.1, on the reverse strand, counting down.
GTGCTGTGTATATACGTCTATTATAGAACTCATTTTTTTTTCTCCCCCTTTTAGACTCTGAGCAGGGACTTAGTATTCTGGTTTAGAATAGGCATGAATACATGGTTGTTGAATTAATAAATGATTGAATGAATAAAACACAGCCTTTAATTATTACATGTGTTACTTGCTACCCAACCAGTCTACATTTCATGGGAAAAGACCATATCTTTTAATCCTTCTATTCACATTGTGCTAGACCTAAAGACTGATCCCTGTTTATCCCTTTTGACCTCATCAAAAAACAACTACATTTCTTTAATGAGTTTGCTCTCCTTCTTTCCAAGGCAGCTAGTCTCCTCTTTCCTCCCATCAACACCCCCACTCTCATTCCCAACTAAAGACTTTGATTCTTATTTCACTGCAAAAGTAGAAGTAATCAGGGTTTCCACAATGTGGTCAACAAGAAATTCTGAAACCCTCCTTCCACATAATATCTTAAGATGCTCAATAAAATATTTTTTAAAAACCTCTGCAAATAATTGGATGAACTGTCAGGAAAATTAGGGAAATCAACTGAGGTAAAAAATGAGATCAAGAGATAAATAAACATTGAAGCTACAAGACATGGTGAGGTATATGCCTTTGGCTTCAATTACTCAGACGTGATTGAAGACAAAGCCTTTAGTGAGCTCAAGACATTGCAGTCAGATGGGAGTCTGCCCACATAAATTTGAGACCCAGACTATTCTCAACACATTAGCCATTGTGATGTTTTAAAAATGTCACTCAGCTGGGAAGACTGTGGGAAGATGGCAGAGTAGAAAGCTCCAGGAATCAGTCCTTTGACCAGAGCAGCTATTAAACAAGCTAGAACTGTCTGACTCAACTATTTTGAAACTCTGGAGTCCAGGAGAATACATGCTGCATCCAGGGAAGAACATGAGGAAGAGGCTAGCAAATTGTGGAAAATACAAGTGTTTTGTACTCTCTGCATGGCAGCAGCCATCGCCCAACCCCCAACCTCACAGCAGGCAGCAGTAATGTACTGATAACTTGCTGATGGCAGGGTGGTACATAAAAACCCAGTTCCCTCAAGATCCAGGGGTATACAGTCTAAGCACTGATCACCGCTTTTGAATATCTATTTTAGATCACTGGCGGCCCAGCTCTGAAGGCAGCCATTGTTCCACTCTGCCTTGACAAAGGCAATGGAGGATACTTAAATTCCATATGCTGGGAAGCGGATGTGGCTCAAGCAGTTAAGCACCTGTTTCCCACACGGGAGGTTGAGGGTTTGATCCCCGGTGCCTCCTAAGAAAACAAAACCACAAGCAAACAATCAGGGGAGACGATATGGGTCAGTGGTGGAGTAAGAAACAATTGAGGGGAGCAGGTGTAGCTCAGGGGTTGAGTGCCTGCTTCCCATGTACGAGGTCCTGAGTTCAATCCCCGGTACCTTTAAATAAATAAATAAAATGTTTCCATTTAAAAAAAAAAAGAAAGAAAGAAACAATTAACAATTGAGTCTGGAGGCCTGGGACAAAGTCTTACTTGCTTTAAGTCTTGCAAAGGAACACACAGGAGAGGGAGAAGGTCTGCTTCCTGGGGAGTAGAGAAGGTCTGCTTCCCGGGGAGTAGACAGGACATTCAAATTCCTGACAACTCTTAAAGCCACAAGCACAAGCCCAGGACAAGACACAGGCCCAGAAAAGATGGGAAGGACCCCCTTGATAAAAGAGCTGACTGAGGCAGAGCCCCAGCCAATGCAAAGCCAATTTGCAAAAGCTGTGAAAGGTGTTTACCTCTTTTGACGTCATCAAAAAACAAGTACATTTCTTTAGTGAGTTTGCTCTCCTACTTTCCAAGACAGCTAGTCTCCTCTTTCCTCCCATCAACACCCCCACTCTCATTCCCACTCTTGACACTTAAGAGAATCTCTGTCATATCTCCAGCTGGATACAAGTTCATGAAAAAGACATCTAAGGGAATAAATCCCAGAGTTAACGTTTTTAAATATTAAAATGTCCTTTATGCAAAAAGAAAATAGGATAAACAAAGAAAAAGAAAATTATGGTCCATCCAGGATTTTTCCATCCAGGATTGATGAAAGAAATATACTATGAAAGTAGTAAGCAAAAGAGAACTTGGGTATCTATACTAATATCAGATAAAATAGACTTTAAGTAAAAAATTTATAAGGGACAGAGGAGGTCATTACACACTGATAAAGTGACCAATTCAAGGAGATATCCTAAATGTATATGTACCTAACAGCAGAACCCCAAAATATATGAAGCAAATATTGACATATTTGAAGGGGAAATATATACAGTTCTACATTATAGTAGAAGACTTCCATACAGATTTTTAATCATGGATAGAACATCTAGACAGATCAGTAAGGAAGTAGAAGACTTGAATGATATTCTAAACTAGACCTAACAGACATATATAGAACACTTCACTCAACAGCAAAAGAACACACATTTTTCTCTAGTGCACAAGGAAGATACTCAAGCATAGACCACATCTTGGGTCACAAAACAAGTCTCAGTAAATTAAAAAAATATCGAAATCATGCAATGTATCTACTCTGACAAAAATAGAATGAAGCTAGAAATCAATAACAGTGGGAGAAATGGAAAATTCACAAACATGTAAATTAAACAACATACTCTTAAACAACCAATGAGTTAAAGAGGAAATCACAAAGGAAATTAAGAAATTTTTATTTTTTATTTTTTAAGCAGGTACCAGGAATTGAACCCGGGACCTTGTATGTGCAAAGCAGGTGCTCAACCAATGAATTACGTCTGCTGTGCTAGGAAATACCTTGAGGTGAATGGAAATGAAAACACAATGTACCGAAACTTATGGAATGCAGCAAAGGTAGTGTTGAGAGAAAAAATTATAGCTCTAAATACTTATATTAAAAGAAGAAAGGCTTCAAATCAGAGACCTAATCTCAAAGCTGGAGGAACGAGAAAAAGAATAACAAACTAAACTCAAAATGAGGAGAGGAAGGAATAAATTTTAGAGCATAGATAAATGAAAAAGAGAATATAAAACAATAAGAATCAACAAAACCAATGGTTAGTTCTTTGAAAAGATCATAAAATTAACAAGCCTTTAGCTAGACATACAAAGAAAAGGAGAGGGCATAAATAACTAAAATCAGAAAAGAAAAAAGGGACATTACTACAAATCCCACAGAAATAAAAAGATCGATAAGAAGATATTATGAACAACTGTAGACCAACAAATTAGATAACCTAGATGAAATTAGCAGATTCTTATCAATATACAAACTGCCTAAATTGACTCAAGAAGAAATAGAAATTTTCAACAAATGAAAAACCAGTAAAGAGATTGGATCAGTAATCAAAACCTCACAACAAAGAAAAGTTCAGGAATAGATTACTTCATAGGGAATTTTATCAAACATCCAAGAATAAACATCTATTCTGCTCAAAATCTTCTCACCCTCACACAAAAGCCAGATAAAGATACCACAATAAAAGAAACTACAGGGGACTGGATGTAGCTCAAGTGGTTGAGTGCCTGCTTCCCATATGTGAGGAACCTGGTTCAATCCCCAGTACCTCCTAAAAACAAACAAACAAATGAAAAAAACAACTCTCATTGGGGAGAAGATGTAGCTCCGTGGTTGTGTGCCTCTTCCCATGTATGAGGTCCTGGGTTCAATCTCTGGTACCTCCTAAAAAAAAATTTCAGACAAATGTCGCTTTTGAATATAGATGCAACAATCCTCAACAAAATACTAACAAACTGGATCCAAAAGCACATTAAAAGAATTACACACCATGATCAAGTGGAATTAATCCCAGGTATGCAAGAGTGGTTCAACATAAGAAAATCAATTAATGTAATACACTACACTATATTAACAAAACAAAGTAGAAAAACACATGATCATCTCAATTGACAAAGAAAAAGCATTCAATAAAATTTCACTCCTCACCTTGATAAAAACTCTTAGGAAACTAGAAATAGAAGGAAACATCATTAACATGATAAATGGCATATATGAAAAACCCACAGCTAAAATCGCACTAAATGGTGAAAGACTGAAAGCATTCCCTCTAAGATCTGGAACAAGACAAAGATGTCCACTGTCACTATTCTTATTCCACACTGTACTGGAAGTTCTTACCAAAGTAATCAGGCAAGAAAAATAAGTAAAAGGCATCCAAATTGGAAAGGAAGAGGTAAAACTTTCACTATTTGCAAACAATATGATGTTATATACAGAAAACCCTGAAAAATCCACAACAAAGCACCTAGAGCAAATAGATTAATTCAGCAAAGAGAGGGGGTTCAAGCTCAACATCCAAAAATCAGTAGCATTTCTATACATTTGTAATAAACAATCAGAAGAAGAAATCAAGAAAAAGTTCATTTATGATAGCAACTAAAGAATGAAATATCTGGGAATAAATATAACCAAGGATGTAAAGGACTTGAACACAAAAAAACTACAAAACTTTGCTAAAAATGTCAAAGAAGACCTAAATAAATTTTCATGGATTGGTATACTAAATATTGTTAAGATGTCAATTCTACCCAAATCAATTTACAGATTCAATGCAATCCTAATCAAAATTCCAACAGTCTTTTTGCAGGAATGGAAGCCAGTCATCAAATAAATATGGAAGAATAAGGGGCATCAAATTGTCAAAGTCATCTTGAAAAAGAAGATTGAAGTAGGGAGACTCACATTTCCTGATCTTAAAACTTATTACAAAGCCAAAATAATCAAAACATCATGGTACTGACATCAGGAGAGACATATAGACCAATGGAATCAAATAGAGAGTTCAGAAATCAACCCTCACATTTATGGCCACCTAATGTTTGACAAGGGGCAAAGACCACTCAATGGAGAAAGAAGAGTTTCTTCAACAAATGATGGTGGGAAAAGTGGATCTCCATATGCAAAAGAATGAAGATGAACCGCCACTTCACACCATGTATAAAAATCAACTCAAAATGGATCAAAGACCTAAATATGAAAGCCAAAACTATCAAAGTCCTAGAAGAAATTGTAAGGAAAATTCTTCAGGACCTTGTGTTTATACACAAATCATACAAGCAACAAACGAAAAAAACAGATAACTAGAACTTCATTCAAAATTAAAAATTTTGCATGTCAAAGGACTTTATCATGAATTGTAAAAAGGCAACTTACACAATGGGTGAAAATATTTGGAAACCATATATCAAATAAGGGTTTACTATCCAAATTTATAAAGAAATCCTCCAACTAGCAACAAAAAGACAAACGCCCCACTTTAAAAATGGGCAAATGACTTGAATAGATATTTTTCCAAAGAGGATATACAAATGGCCAAAAAGTGCATGAAAAGATGCTCAATATCATTAGCCCTTAGGGAAATGTAAATCAAAACTACAATGAGAAACCATTTCACACCCACTAAGTGGCTATTTTAAAAAAAGAAGAAGAAGATCACAAGTGTTAGAGAGGCTGTAGAGAGGCTTTGGTTGCAATGAAAAATAGTGCAGCCACTGTGGAAGACAGTTCCTCAGAAAGTTAAGTACAGTATTATGTTATGACCTAATAATCCCATTTCTAGGTACATACCCAAAAGAATTGAAAGCAGGGACTCAAAGAGATATTTATAAACCAACATCATAGCAGCATAATTCACAATTGCCAAAAGATGGAAGAAACCCGAATGTCTGTCAACCAATGAGGATAAATAAAATGTGGTATATATATGCAAAGGAATATTATTCAGCTGTAGAAAGAATGAAGTCCTATCATGCAACAGCATGGATGGACCTTGAAGACATCATGTTGTATGAAATAAGCCATACATAAAAGGACAAATATTTTAGGATCTCGCTGATTTGAAATAATTAGAATAAGCCAATTCATAGAGTCAGAATCTAGAATATAGGTTACCAGGGGACAGGGTGGGGGTAGGGAATAGAGAAATAAAGCTTAAAACATACAGAGTTTATATTTGGGATGATGGAAAAGTTTGGTGATGATGGTAGCACAACATTGTGAATGTAATTAACAACACTGAATTATACATTTGAATGTAGTTTAAAGTGGAAATTTTAGTTTGTATGTATGATGCTAGAGTAAAATTTTTTAAAAATCCACATAACTATACAACACAAACAATGAACCTTAAGTTAAACCATGGACTGTAGTTAATAGCACTATTATAAAAGTGTGCTTTCATCATTTGTAACAAGTATTTCACACCAATGCAAGGTGTTAATAATAGGGTGGTATATGGGGATCCTGTATTTTATGCATGATTGTTCTGTAACTTACAACTTCTTTAATTAAAAAAATGAATCTGTCATTCAGCCCATTAACATTCAATAAATTCTATTATTCCTGTCTTTAAAAAGGGGGGTGGGGGACTTGGACTCAATATTATCTGAATTCCCTTCAAGCTCTGCAATTCTGTGAATCTTCAAGCCTCATAAGGCACACTGCCATCAGATATGCTCTGCTTTGGCCCAGATGCCTGAGGTAAAGTCTAGTAAGAGTTGGAAGTGGTATTGAGGAGGCCTGGCAAAAATGGTGACTTGCTGAAAAAACATGTTTTAATTGACAAGACTAATAAAAAATATGAAAGGACAATGTATTAGTCAGTGTTCTCTTGGGATACAGAACCATGGGGATGCACAAGTCCAAATTCCATAGGGCAGGCTGCAAGCCAGGGACTCCGATGAAGGTCCTTAAGGAGTTTCCCAGGAGATGCTGGCTGTTTGAAATTGAGATGTGAATTCTCTCTCTGGATGCTGAAATCACTTCTCCTTTTAGGGTCTTCAACTGATTGGATGAGAGGTCACTCATTGCTGAAGGCAATCATCTCAGTTGATTGTAGATGTAACCAGCCATCTTTGCAATCAACTCACTGATGATTAAGATCCATGAAATGCCTTTGTATTACAATTAGCCCAGTACTTGCTTGACCAGACAACTGGGAACCATTGCCTGGCTGAGTTGACACATCAGCCTAACTATCTTAACCAAAAATCCTATAAAAGAACTTAATAAATCAGAATAAATTTTGTTACCTATATTGTACAAAGTGCATGCTAAAAATTTATTTTAGAAAGTCTATCCTCTTGCTGAGCCAGTGGTTCTCAAAGTGTGGGCCTCAAAGTAGCAGCAGTAGCAGCACCTAGAAATTTGTTAGAAATGCAGAACCTCTGGCCCAGTCTAGACAAATTGAATCAGAAATTCTAGGAATGGGGCCCAGAAATGTGTGTGTTAACTCCATGAAGACTCAAGTTTGACTGTTGCTGTTTTAAGTCATCCCCTTCCTTACCCATCCTCTGATTCTTCTCAACCTATGCAATGCTCAATCTGAGATTCAGAGTTCAGTCTGTATTCTTCAATTAGCGTAGTCTTCATGGAACCAGAAGAAGCCTTGTTTTTATCTTGTTCTTCTTTGTTCTTCTGGGTCCACTGTCCTCCTCTAGTTTTATCCAGATCCTTCCTTTGTCTCATTTCCCTTCTCAGTACCCACCTTCTGTGCAAGGCCTTCCCAAACCACACAAAGTACACCATTTGCTGAAATTTTATAGCATTACCTGTACCATAACTTTAACTCATAATCACACTCTGTCTTGCACTGATACTAAGTTGTTTTCTTCATTCAAGTTAAGATCCTACTTGAAACCAGGTTCTGGGCTAGACCCTTTAAAAGTTCAGACACAGAGCCTAACTTCAAGGAAATTAATCAAGTAATGGGTGAGAAAAAGCTTATAAATAATAATAAAATATAAAAAGACATTTTTAAAGGGGCACAGCTAAAAGCATCATTCCTTAGCTATCTCTTCCTTTCCCGGGTGTTTAAATAATACTTATATACACTATAAGTAAAATCCTAAATTTATGTCTTTAGCCTGAACCTTTCTGGTGAACTCCAGTCTCATTAATACAACTGTCCACTCTACATCTATACCCAAATGATGTATAGACATCTCAAATACCACATGTGCAGAACTGAAGAATAGAAACTGAATTTCTATTCTTCCCAAAACCCACTACTCTCCCCATTTTCCCATCTTTCTCTTATATCACACATCCAAGTGGGATTTCCTGCCAGTTTTACCTTCAGAAAAATACTTGCAAAATCTGACCATATCTAATCACTTCCACCATTACCACAATGGTCTTTGCCTGTTGACAATGCCCTGGCTTCTATTCATCTGCTCCAAACCCTGCAGTGCTTTGCATCTTGATGTGAGTAAAAGTCAAAATCCTTAAACAGGTACAGGATCTGCATCCCCATCCTCATCCCACACTTACATATCTGACCCCTTCTCCTGTTAGTCTCTTTCACTCACTCCTCTCCAGGCTCACTGGCCTTTGCACTTGTTGTTTCCTCTTCCACTCTTTCAATGCATTCCCTTCCTTTCTTCCGGTCTCTGATGAAAGTCATTTCGCAGTGAGACCACCTTACTTAAATTTGCAATCTTTCTCCCCCTACACTAGAGCTATATATGCTCTCTTCCTGATTTATCTTCCTCCATGACATTTATCACTGTCTAATATAATATATTTACTTTATTTTGACTGCCTCTCCCCATGGATGATAATGTCCATGAGAGCAGGGATTTTTGTCTACACATAGTAGATATTTGTTAAATGAATGAATAAATGAATAGGTGAACAAACAAATTAATTAAGTGCTACAGGAGTTCAAAGGAAGGGCAGGCTACATCCTGGCCAAGGAATGAAGAAAAATCTATGGTGGAGGCAGCATATGAGTTGGTCCTGGAAGAAATGGTAGAATCTGGACCATAAGAGATGGTGCATGGAAACTTATCATTTTTCCCATCTTAAGAGTTGCCTTTATCCTCAAATGGAGGTAAAACAATGTACAACAATATTACAAAGCACAGAAAAAAATTTATCCTTTCATTATTATTATAATATTATTATTTAATATTAACTATTCACTCAGTCAAAATATTTAAAAATTGTTCCTGTGAAAAAGTGGAGGGGAAGAAGTGAATGGAGTCTTTTGCAGAGATTCTGAGCAGGACCCTGGGTGCTCCAAAGCCTTTAGAGGTGGGTGGGACAGAAGATGTAGGGTACTCCATATCTGATGAGATTAGGAATATTTTTTTCTGCATAAACTGATGGAAGAGAGATTTTTCTAGGAGTAAAAGCCTAGGATCATAGAAGACATTTATATATAATAGATAAGAGAGAGTGTGCATGTGTCTTTGAGTGTTTGTAGGATAGAAAGATTGTTTGATCTGTGAGCTATGAAAACATAAAAAAGGGAGGGAGCTGATTTCAGACATGATTCCAGGGAGCGGGCAGGTGGGCCTCAATAAATAATTGTTGCATGGATGAATTCCCATCTATTTAAAATACCCTAAGTAGAATCTGTTCAACTTGGGGTATTTTAGTTTGCCAGGACTGCTGTAACAAAACACCACAGAGTAGTTGGCTTAAACAACAAGAATTTATTGTCTCACAGATTTGGAGGACAGAAGTCCAAAATCAAGAGGTAAGCAGGGCCACACTTCCTCTGAAGTCTGCTGGGCTCTGGGAGTGGCTTGCTGGAATAACTCAATCTGTGCCTCCATCACATGGCCACTTCTCTCTCATTCTCTGTCTCTGCATCAGTCAACTGTAGCTCCATCCAAATTTCACCTCCTTATAAAGACTCTAGCCATATTTATTAGGACCTACTCTAATCCAGTTTGTTCTCAACTTAACTAAAAACATCTTCAAAGATCCTATTTACCAATGAGTTCACATTCACAGGGGGTTTGCATCACAGGGGTTAGGAATTGAACATGTTTTTTTCAGGGGACATGATTCAATCCATAACATCTGCTGGTGATTCAGTATTTGAATTATCTCCTCCATGAGAACCAAATGGTGTACTGATTTGATCTTCAGTAGAAAATGTGGCATGCAAAACAGAATGTTTATGCTGGAAAGAACCTTAGTGTTTTCTTATTCCAACAACTCTCATTCTCCAATGAAAAAGTGGGTTCCTGAACATGTAGGTCCTGTTCTAGGTCATGGGACTGGTTAACTTCAGATTCCAGACAAGAGCTCAGGGCCTCTGGCTTCCTGTCCAGTGCTCTTTCTCCATCACTAGGCTAACAACTGTCCACTAAATTGTTGATTTTATTGAAGAAAGCAAGTCTCTTAGCCAGTACTTGCTGGTATATTACCTGATATCTCCTGCAGAACCTGAGTTTCTTGAGTATGAGAAAGTCAAGATTGGCCTAACAGTTGTTCATTACATTCATTCAGTAAATATTTACTGAGCACTTACTACTATATGCCAGGCACTGTAAATACTAGCAATCCAACAGTGAGCATGAGAGTAGTAGCCTTTCCTTCACAGAGCTTACATTCTGGTAGTGATGGCAGAAAAACAACAACAAATAAAATTACTAAATGTTATGATAGGTGATATGAAGGAAACAAATATGATGGCTGTTGTAGAGAAAAAGAAGGAACTCTACCTTAAATAGAGGGTCAGAGAAAGTTGTTAAGAAGAGATGGCATTTAAACTGAGTCTGAAATATGAGAAAGAGCCAGGCATTTGAAGAGCTTCTTGGCAGAGGGAGCAGCAAATGAAAAGGCTCTGAGGCAGCAAAGAGCTTGGCATGTCTGAGAAATTGAGAGAAGACCTGCATGTCTAATGCAGAGTGAGGGAGAGAGAGAGTACACTGTGATGAAGGTGGAATGGAAGGGAAGGACCAGGTCATGCAGAACCTAGAGGCCTTGGTTTGGAGCTTGAATTCTATATCAAGCACATGGGAAGCTATTGAAGGATTTTAATCATGGAGTAACATGATTTTATTTACACGTTATTAAGAGTTTTCTATGTTAGGCACTGTTCTATACACTTCAATGGAAAAAAAAAAAAGGCTCATTTAATTATCATAAAACCCCTAGGAGAAATGTGCTATTGTTAATATCATTTTATAGCTGAGGCAACCTCAGCACAGAAAATTTAAGTGACCTGCATAAATTCACATAGCTAGTAAGTGGTAAAGCCAGGGTTCAAACCCAGCTAGTATCATTCCAGGTATTCACTCCTAACCACTAGACTTGCTCTTATGTACAATAAGGTTTTGGACGGGTGGGGAAGGGGGCAAGAGTGGAGGTAGAGATATCACTTTGGGAGCTATTGCAGGGGTCTAGGGCTGATGTAATAGTTGTCACATGTGGCTAAACTGGGATAGTGACAAGGAAGATGGAGAGAAGTTGGAGGGTCTCAGATATATTTTGATAGTAGAATTGACAGGAGGTGAGGAAAAGTGAGGAATCCAAAGAAGCTCTTGAATTTCTAGTATAAGTAGCAAATCAGGTAGATGCTGGTGCCATTTAATGAAATGAGGAAGATGACAGAGAAGTGAAATGAGTTTTAGAGGTTAGGGAAAAAACAAGGGTTTTGATTTAACTCTTTCAAGTTGAATATATCAAGTAAATGTTTGGTTGAGTCTGGAGCTCAGAAAGCTGGATATGAGAATTTAGAAGTCATTTCAATAAAGATGATTTATAAAGCCATAAATATGGACTAATAAATTTAGAGAGAGTGTGTAAAGAAAGAAAAGAAGTCTGAGACTAATTTCTGAAGGACAATAATAGTTAGAAGTTGATTAGGAAGTGACCCATCAAATCTATCCGTGATGCTTTGAACAGTGAGAAGGGATAAGCGAGAAAGTGTAATGACAGAAAATACAAGAAAGGATCAGATTTCATTGAAAAAAGAATGGCCAATATGTCAAATGCTGCTGAGAGTTAAACAACAGGGTGGGTTAGATCATCTATACCACATGATTCTAGGGGCTCCCGGGAGCTCTCAGCCCTTAAGGATCCTCCCCACCAAGTCCCCAGAGTTATAAAAGTCTACACATAAGGCTTAATTCCTTTTTCCATTACATTCAAAGTCCCAGGAGTGAACAAGTTTCAGAACATTTATGGTTTCTGCAGATTTGATTAGGAATAGGAGAGAGAAAGATGAGTATAGGGTAGTGGGGAAAGAGGGAATATCGTCAAAGTGGGAAAGAGGAAAAGGCAGGAAAAAGGAGTATGGGAGACATCAAACAGCAACTTTATTTCACACATTTGCCTGGAGCCTGCTCACTACAGTGAGTCACTTCTGTTTCTAATGGTATTCTGGCTGATACTTGATTTGAAGAATGAACATAAAATCTCCCTTACATCCCTTCAGGGTATAAATAAATATTCTTTCAACATAATACGCTGTTGATAATGAAATTCTTGACCCACTCTTTTAAAAGTCCTTATATCACCATCTTTCCTGAGGGGTGAGGGTAAACACCACGTGATGCTACCATTTTATTAATAACGTGGAGACCAAGGAAGACACATTAGGGGACTTGTTTCTTCAGAGCTGCTCCAAACCACACCAACCAGAAACTCTTGGGATTTTGCATTTGCCAGAAAGAAATGACTGCATTCTTAATTGGATGCTGGACAGATTTGAATTACAGCTGACACTCCAAGCCTGAATCCACTGGTTGTCCACTTCTTCACATTCTCTTCATTCTTCAATTCTTCTTCTTTGATCTTTCACTGACCCTGAGGGGAGAGCTAAGCTGGAAAACTGGGTCACCTTTATTGTCAAATATTTCCAAAATAAATGGACTCCAACCCCCTGATGATATCATTCCTCAAAGCACTTAATTATTTGGAAACCCTGCTTTCACATGTCTTTAGAAGAACAAAAAAAAAAGGAAGATGGTGTCCTCTCCATCTTGCAGCTAGAAAAACAATGATATTATAGAACAAATGTTTCTTAACAATAGAAAATATCTATTCAGATCAAGTATGAATGAATGAATGAACAAACTAATGAATGAAAGAAAAAAGCCCACTATGTATTTATTCCCTCTAAATTGCTCCAGATATGCTTCCAGTGGTTGTGATTCCTTCCAGACTCAGAACATGGTATAATATTGGGACAGATATGATAGGAATGCAGGAAAAGCTATGAGGGGCATAAACAAAGAGACCTTGGCCACTGGGTGGTGGGTGACTATGACATTTGTCCTTGTAGACTTTTTTAGGCAATCACAGCCAACTGTTCTCAAATCCCTTATCTGAGGATGAAATTTCCCTGACTGTGCACAAATGAGGCAGCTGGTGGCCTCCCTAAGGAGGTGTTTTTGAAAAGCAAGCATTTCCCCTTTCAGAGCAACCCCTTTCAGAGAAGGTTAACATTCCTGGGGAGGCTCCAAACTGTCCAGAGAGACTCTCTGTCCCTGGAATCTGAACAGAGCAACAAAAAGAAGGAGAAAATTCCTTAAAAACAAAAGCACAAAACAAATATTTTTCATTTGTAGCCTACAGGGGAGGGTTTGAGGACATCCTCTGTTCCCAGGGTCACAAAGCCACAGTAAGTCAATGTCAGAGCCAGCATTGTGATTTGGCTCTTGAATGATTTTGTCAAGCAGAAGTCCCTCATTTTTTTCAAATTAATTGGTGATATTTCTTATATAAACCCGAGATTGCTTCTAGATTGTGAGCATGCTATCAATCATGGTATACATCCAGTTGTTCAATTGGTTTGCATAATGAAATAGTGCCTTGATAAGATTTCACATCCAGAAGTGAGAACATATTATCAGCCTCAGGACTTTTCTTCATATTCTTCTCTTTCCTGGAAGACATGTCTCCTTTTCCTCTCCGCCTATGAAATATGATCATGTTGTCTGGAATTATCATTTGCCCCAATACCTTGAGGCAGCATGGGGTAGGGAAACGAGTTAAACCATCAGATAAAACTGTGTTAGTGTCCCAGCTCCACCAATTACTAATTGCTTGATCTTCAATAAGATTCTAACTTCTCTGAGCCTCAGTTTCCCAATCTTTCATGAAGCTAACAATACATGCTGCACAGGATTGTGTGGCTATTACAGAAAATAACATATGCAAGCTTATCTCACACTATTGGCATTTGGCAAGCACTCAGTAAATGCTGGTTCCATTCTGTCCCTGACTCCATACTCACTCCAACCAGAAATGAAACCCTCATTTTTCTTACACACTCCTAGAATATATACAGACATACCTCATTTTATTGTACTTTGCTTTTTGGCACCTCACAGATATTGCGTTTTTTACAAATTGAAGGTTTATGGCAACCCTGCATCAAGCAAGTCTATCAGTGCCATTTTTCCGACAGCATGTTCTCACTTTGTGTCTCAGTGTCACTTTTTAATTAATGTACATAGTATTTTTTTTTCAGACATAACACTATTTCACACTTAATACTACAATATGGAGTAAAACATAACTTTTATATGCCCTGGGAAACCAAAAAAAAAAATCCATGTGACTCACTTTATTGCTATATTTGCTTTATTGCAGTGGTCTAGAACTAAACCTGCAATATCTCCAAGGTATGCCTGTGCTATTTACCCATTTATAGAATACCTATCATGTCTTGCCTTATCCTCTCTATGACACTGGAAACTCCACAATGACGTGGAATGTATAGTGTACAATTTTGTCATCCCCATAGTGTCTAGCAATCAGCTTCACATGGAAAGCACTTTGTGACTATTTGTTAAATCTTTCAAAACTTTCTTTTTATAGTAGCAGATCAGTATGTAAACTTTTCTCATGTCATTCTTATTTACAAGTCTTTACAAAGAGAAAAGAGTGAAGAAGTCAGTTGGGACAGTTTGAAGCTGGGTGGACCCCAGAAAATCCTGTTCTCAAAGCTAATCCATTCCTGTGCATATAAACCTATCAAAGATGGACCTTTTGATTAGATTCAGTTAAGGGAACTTCCTTTTGATTAGATCACTTCAGTTGGGCATGACCCAGGGTGGGTCTTTGTCTTCTTCTTTATATCTTCTTACGGAGAAATAAAAAGTCACAGACACAGAAAGAAGAGGCAGAGAGAGAGAAGCCTCCAGAAGTTGACAAACCCAGAAAAGAGAAAAACCACCGACGGAATAGCCAGAAGCTGAAGCAACAAGGCCCAGAGGAGAGAGGAGAGATGAGCAGACACCACCATATGCCTGATCACCTACAGCTGAGCTCAGGGAGAAAGTGAGCCTGGAGGAGAAGGTAGAGATGGGTAAAGCTGCCATTGTGAATGCCACATGGCAGGCGTCTAGGGTCACCAGCAGCCTACCTTCAGGGAGAGAGCTTCACCTGATGCCTTCATTTGGACATTTTTCCCAGTCTCAGAACTGTAAGCTTTTAACCTAATAAATTCCCATTATAAAAGCCAACCTATTTCTGGTATATTGCTCCCAGCAGCATTTAGCAAAACAAAACATCAATTAACAAATGAGTTGGTAGGAAGAGGGCAATAGCACTTACCGATCCCGTTCCTATTATGATCTTATTTATTCATCACATCAAGTCTCCTTCAGCCTCCATTTACAGAAAGGAAACTCAAAAATACAAATAACTTGCCCAGGATTTCACAGATACTCTAACTGAAATATTTCTATGCAAAATTAAAAAGAGATTAAAGAAGAAACACAGAATTGGGTCCAGAGACCCTGGTGATCATTAGCTTTGATCAGCTTTCTATTTTGCCTGGACACTATCTAAAAGTGACAATAATAACTGAGAATCTGCTAACAATTTTATGAACTGTCCATTCTTGTAAAACAACAACAATAAAAAAATAAAAAATAAAAAAATAAAACACTAAGATGGTAGCTCCCAGGAACCCACAAGCATTTTCTGTTTGCTAATATTCACAGTCTCTTTTGTCTCATTCCAATATTCAAGGCCCCTCACTCAGATGAGAGATATTTGTCCTGAGAGATGTTGTTTTAAAGGCTAAACTTTGCACCCTCAGCAGTCTTGCCCTAGAATTGGGAACAGTCTGTTCGAAAGAAGCTCCTGGAACTTCACTATCCAAACAAATATGATACTCAGGGTCTCTCCCTCACCGCAGAAGATAGGGTCCAGAGACCTACAGAAAAAAAGTGGTTCTGCCCATTTTCTCCCCAAAGTTGCTACATTTTGAAACTCTGATTTACTTAAGAGGAAAAATCTTATTTCATTCCTAACGGTCCTTAGCATCTTTTCCTGTCCTAAACAGAGGTTCATACGGGTTCTAAGTGGCATGAGGCAGAAGTAGCAGCCTGGGCCCGGGAAGGGGTACAGGTAAGGACACAGGGATGAGGTAGGAGGATAAGAGCAACATCAGAGAATAAGGGTTCAAGATTATTTTGGAAACACAGGTTTAAAACTCACAAACCTCTGGTTACATATTCATGATGTCTAAGCTGCTTAACTCAGAATTCAAGCCTTGAGGTTGCTGTAGGAGGCAGTCCAGGTTTGAGCCCTGACCACCCCCTCCCTTCTCCCCTAGGAACTGGACTTGTGTCCTGGTCCCCAGGTCTTTGTGGGCCTGCAATCTTGGCCTGCCATCTTAAGACCACCAGATAGCTCTCCCCGCTCTCTTCATCCTATTTCCTTTCCATGACTTTATTCACGACCATCCTTATTTTCTGTCTCATACCTCTTGTTTTTAGGTCCTCAAAGTTACCCTACATCCTTAGATATTTGTCATTTTATCATGCATATTTGAATTTCAAATAGTAAAATTTGACTTTACAAACTCAGTATTTCACATCCTGCTTCCCAGTCCAGGAGAAATCTGCCTGAAAATTTCAATTGTGTTTTTAAGGAGATGGGCCACCTACAGATCACCTCTAGATGAAACATCTGAACCAATAGGCAGGCTTTTGGAATCAAAAACCCTCCCCCAAAAACAAACAAAAAAAAACTCTAAAATAGAAAGATGGTTTAGCTTGGTTCACTTGGAGAGGAAACCCAAACTTTGTCAAGACCAGAGCAGGCCACCACACCTCCATTTGTATTGCTGAGATGAGTTTTAAAATTGCACAATGGAAGCTACACAATAATTAGGCTCTGGAAGAATGTAAATAACTCAGTGGATAACAAGTCCATGACATGTTATTTAAAGAGACTCGAGGACATCCCGAATCATTGAAGTCAATAGCCAAGTACAATTTTTGTAAACTCACAGTAACTATCCCTAGATAATTATAGAAAAGTCTTCGTAAAAAAAAAAAAAAAAAAAAAAAAAAAAAAAGGATCAAAGGCTTAAGGGATAAGTATGGCATCTTTTATTTCATGTGAGATGAGAGCGTCCAAGGAAAAAATAACTGTAACCTGTCCCCTCAAAAGTGACCAGAGTTGGGAATGGATGTGGCTCAAACGGTTGAGCACCTGCTTTCCACATGGGAGGTCCCGTGTTTGGTTCCTGGTGCCTCCTAAAAACAAAAACAAACAACAAGCAAGGAAATGAGAAAACCAACTCAGGGGAGCTGATGTGGCTCAGTGGTTTAGCGTCAGCTTCCCACATATGAGGTCCCAGGAACCCTGGCCCCAGTACCTAAAAAAAAAAAAAAAGTGACCAGAGTGACCAGGAAATATTAGGGCTTCTTGCAATAAACAGTGAAGAGTTCACATTTTAAAATATTATTTTTGTCCTTGTTAAAGATGAATGAGATTTTTGACTAATGGTTGGGTCCAAGAATTAAAACTATGGAAGAAATTTGAAGGAGAAGATGATGGGAGGTACAACCCCAACTCTTTGAGAATGGATGATGGGAGGAGAGGATTGAGACACCATGCATTTCCTGGGATTTTGGTTGATTTTCAGTGGGGAACAGAGGGAGGCTTTTAAGAATAACCTTGGCTGGAGTCACTTTGATAATTCTCTGACCAAGCCTTGAGGAAACTTGTCCCACATTAAGAAAACCAGAAGACCAAGGTCAGCATCAAAGGAGCCCCATAGCATTGTGATACCTGTGAAGGAAGTGTTTCCTCCAGACTCTGTGAGAGAAATGCCACTGATCATTAGGGTGGGGTGGTTGATTGGGGTGGACATGGGTGACAACCACGTCTGCTTCCTGGGCACAAACTGTAGCCTCATTAGTCAATAAAGGACATGAGGGAGAAGGAGCCATCAGCCACTCTGAACACCTTGACCCAGAGGCACTTATAAAAAATAAGATGTTGGCTGAAGAGAAGGGAAAAATTTAACTTGGTCAGTGTGTTTGTGGTTCCTGAGGCAGCACCAGAGCTAGTCGGGCTCTAGGTGAAAGTCAGAGGTAAGGCATATTGCATTCATCCCTTATCATTCTCTTTTGTCCTTTGGCAACCTCTAATTCAAATTTTTGTCCATGTTGTGTTTGCTTATTTTCTGATGTCCGTATCCTCATGGTTTCTTATTACTTACCAACTAGGGATAATTTCCTTTTCATTGGATTTAATTTGTTTATAAATCTGCTCCCAAGCTTTAGTTACAGAGTCCCAACTATGGCACACCAGCATTTCTGTAGGTGAATGATATGTAACAGGGAACTGATGATCAGATCCCCTGGGATCCAATTGTCCAAACTCTAGTTAGGGAGACATATGTACAAGAGAGATCCAGATCTGCAGAGAAACATTATATGCTTTATCTAGATGAATAATCAATTGTATTTATTCTAAACAGATCCCCGACAATGTTCACTTCAAGGGATTCTGCAGGTGAAAATCCGAAAACAGAATATCACCCCTTTAAAAAGTTACCACTGGCATGGCAAAATTTGCCAAAAATTGCATTCACATGAGTGAATTATCACATGTCCACAGGCAACAAATCAATAGTTCAACATTTCCACATTAGACTAAGTGAATGTTCTTCAGGTTTAGCAAGATCTGGTATTGGCAGTTCCTTAATTTGCCTTAGCCTAGAACTGCAACTGCCTTTGTGTGTTTGCGTGTCTGTGTGTGTGCGTGCTTGTGTGTAGCCATTCTACAACCTTCACTATGAAGCTCTTCCTCTGCACAGAAAATCTGACTAATCTTCTGAATCCTTCAACGCTACAAGCTAATGCCTATTTTTAAGCACCAATCAAATGCACAAATTGTCTCTTCCTAAAGTGTGTAAACTAATAGAGTCACTTTACTGCTAAGATCATATGCAAACAAGGTGTGTGATAAACAGCATATTTGGGGGTAAAAACAGCACATAATCATTTAGAAAGGTGCAGTTACCCTTGAAATCAGTAAAAAGGGAAGTAAAGTGTGATTATTACTCAAAGGGACAGATCTGAGAGTCCTAGTCTGGGCTCAAATAATCTACTTGCAAATTTCAAAACACAAGAGACGAAGAAATTACAGGCTGTCACTTTGTTTTACAACTTCCCTCCAACCAGAGTCACTTACACTGCCACATCTGAAACCAATGCACGTGAGAGGCATGGCCAGCTGGTTGGCACATTCACTGCTGCCAGATCAGCTGGTACAACAGCCTCCAACAGGTGTGTGACCTTGAACAAGTAACCCCTAGCCTCTACCTCAAAGAGTTGTGCAGACAGGAGGGGTAAGCGGGGGGG